>JAMZAV010005009.1:0-145506 GCA_024449915.1 Sweltsa coloradensis
TAGGAAGTATGAATGGGGAGAATACAGCCGCGACAGTGGGGACAGGGGGTCTCAATCTGTGCGATGAGTGCAATAGGGAACACGAGCCAGCTAGACTGCATTAAGCTGCTTGGATGAACAGAGTAACATAAATATAAGTGGATATGAAGAACTAGCGAGGGCTGCGAATCCAGTCGAGGCTAAAATAAACTCTGAATGGCATAACCATGAAGGCCAGGCGCAATAACCCAGGTAGGATGGGCAAGGAGCGAAGCTAAAACGAGCAAAGTTTAGAACGGACAAGGTATAACTAAAAACATAGATTTCAAAGAATTCCCATGATTCTTAGGGGCAGGATCAGCCGAGAGGCAGGAGCTACGTGCTCGGGAGCTGGACGGAGGTTAGTTGAAGTTGGTTCGCGGGGTTGGAATGAGGTGGAGGAGTTATAGTTCGTCCGTTTACAGTTTTGATTATGTCTGATTGTTCTATTATTAAGAATGTATAAAGCATATTATGTTCTGTATCGATAATAATAGCTGAACTCAGCTAATAATAACGATTATTATTATTATATTATTAATTTGGAAATCCTCAAAGGGACAAAAGACCAGATTTGTTCACACTCTTGACAAGATTATCTTCCTCTGGTTCACCGGGAAATAGTCTCGGAGGTCCCCAGTGATTGACATATCTATTATAATGAATAGCAAACCCGTCGCCAAATCACTTAGTTTGGTTTCCATATTGCGCTTCATTGTTTGCCAAAGAGGCGCACAATGAAACTTCAGCCGGGCAACATTGACGACGGTCAGTGAAGACTGAATTTTAAATTACAACCCTCGTATTGGTTATAACAAGTGGCTTACATGTTCCGCTGTGTCGGCGAAAAAGCCGAAATTCGTCAAATTGTAAACGGACGAACTATACCCGGTGGAGGCATACGTGTGCTGTCCGTGAGCCACCATGAGGTCCGTAAAGTAAGGACTTAGATCGACCTAGGTCTCGGGGGTCGCGCGAGGACCAGATACCCTGTGACGGACAGGCGCGGGTCGCGAGTGAAGTTAATAAGGATAGTAGATTTGAACTGTGATTTGAAATATAGATTGTGATTCGCGATAGGGAGCGAAGTGAGATCGAACGACGAGATTTGAACTGTGGATGTTGAAATTATATTGAGATTCCGCGATAGGGAGGGGGGCGAAATGAGTCGAGTGACGAGATTGGAAACGGTGATTTGAAATTGTATTGAGATTCGCGATAGGAGCGGAAGTGGACATTGAGTGACGAGATTGGAAAACTGTGATTTGGAAACAATTGTTATTTGAGATTCGCGACCAGGGAGCGCTCCCCCCAAGGGAGATTTTTTTTTTTTTAGTGACGAGATTGGAACTGTGAGTGAAATTATATTTGTGAATTCGCGCGATAAGGGAGCGATAGTGAGGAAATCGATGTTGACGAGATTTGAAACGAGATTTCGAAAAAAAAATTTATATTTGTTGGATTCGCGATATGGAGCGAAGTGAGACCCAAACGACAAGATTGAACTGTGAGTTGATTGAAAATTTTATATTTTGTGATTCGCGATAGGGAGCGAAGTGGGAGATCGAAAACGGGGACGAGATTTTTTGAAACTGTGATTTTGAAATTAATTTGTTGATTTGCGATAGGGGAGCGAAAGTTGAGGTCGAACGACGAGATTTGAACTGAGATTTGAAAATTGATCCGTGTATACGCGGGTAGGAACCGAAAGGAAATTACCCAACAGGGCGGACAAAGTGAAAATCTGACCAGACAACCGATCCAAATGCAGTGACGACGCGGAGGGGAATCGAATGTATCGCTGTGTGCTTTCCGATACATCGCAAACTCAATCTACTAATGCAAAGTAAACGGTCAACAGGCCAGCAAAGATGTCATTCCGATGATGGATTTACCCGTGGCCACTCAATAAGAATAAAGGATTGATTGATTGATTGGATATTGCTTTACGTCTCATATTTATGCAACTTGGCTAAAGAATTAAAGGAGCTAGAGGAGAAAACAACAGAACAATCATTTTAGTGTAGTATTGATAGCTCATGTGGTAAAAAATAATTTTTTGAGTTAATTGGATGAGCGTAGCGAGCGAAGCGAAGATTCCATTTCACTACACTGGAGAAAAAAATCCGGAATGTTTTTTTTTTCTCTCTCTTTCTTTCTGTATTTTTGTCTGTCTGTTAACACGATTCCGGCTAAACCGATACTCCGATTGCGATGAAATTTTATGGAGGCCTTCGAAATCTCTGAACTAAGAACTGCCACGTTTTTGAGCGCAATCGAAAAATCATTTCTCATGAAAATCGCAATTTTACGATTTTTTTAATTTCTTCTGCTTATAACACCTACATGCTTTATCCGATTATAATGATTTTTTCACAGAACCTTAATTTTAAGAATTAATATATTCGTGTAAAATTTGTGCGTAATCGAATAATTATTTCTTATGAAAATTTCAACGTTACGATTTTTTCCTTTTTTAAAATTACGATTAATTAAAAAAAAAAAAGTTAATTTTTTATTTAATTTGATTTAATTTAAAAAAAAAATTCAACAAAGTTCTGATTTTTTCACAGAACAACAGAAAATCCGCAAAACACATGGCAGCTCAATTCACCAATTACGCTCATCCAACAACGCGGCGGGACTTAAGCGTTTTCCTAGTAGCCCCTTTAAGGCCGCCATTTGCTCGAACAAGTGCATTCCAGAAACCCATTTACTACAGAGAGTCAGCGCTCTGGAATTCACTACCTTATGAAGTAAAAAAGGAACTTCCTCTCAGAAGGTTTAAGAGAGCAGGCAAGATGTGTTTTTTAAGAATTTGATATGTATGTCTGTTTTTCCTGTTTGTTATGTATTTTATTATTGTTGTACATATATCATTCTTAGGATGGGTGTATCTTAAAGGGACCTCAGGTCCGCTATTTGCATCCATCCGTTATTATATAATAATAAGTAATGAATGTACGGAATAAACACATAATAACAATAAAGGCAGTAATTGCTACTCGGGACACTTGGATGTATGCCAATTACGGCAAATCAATGACGATATACCATATTCTGACCCCCCGTGAATGATGATATGCGAGATGCTCTACGACCAGGAAATATTGTATCTGGCTTTTGAGTTGCTGGCATTTATCCTTTAAATGAAAGGCATGAATGAACTAAGGTTATAAGTGCCTATTACTTATTTTGTATATGTAGTAGGAGCAGGGCTATTTTTCTGGCGGAACGTGCGGGAACTGCGTTCCGGCACCTATTTTCATGTAGCATTTAAAAATCAACTTTCTATCGCACATTTGAAACTGCCGTGCGGCACGCCATTGGAAAAGAGAATGACATGTCCTTCCGCCCTCGGCCGAACAATATGAAGACATTCTCGGAAGGTTTTTCTTCTTCTCGCCCGCTCCTTTCAACAAGTGCATGACCGGTTCTTACTCTAGTCTTGATCGCAGTCTGAGTGGCAGTGGCAGTGTCACCGTCAATGAATTGGTTGACCATTCTGTTCCGCATTTTTCGCCTTAAATGTGTGTGCAGTGTGTTAAATGTGAATTCGTTTTGAATTCGTGGTGTTATAGTTTTTAGCGTGGTGTGGAGTGTACACTGTGTAAAATTTAACAGTTCTTCTCCATTCGATGTCAGAGCTTCCTTCCTTGTGACCGCGACTTTGGCGTTATCAAGCGGTTGCTAAAAAATACCAACCGTGTGTAAACAAAACTAAGTGCAAAGTGAAAGTTCCCATGTAAGGTAGTGGAAATTGAGGACATAATCGACTTATATCATGGTAGCCACAATACGAACGAAACACGAAAACACGAAACAAATACGAAACAAACAAACTCTGTAAAGACTGAATCCAAGCAGATTCCTCGGGAGAAAAGGGTGTTATTTGCTGTGTCAACGTTCCATTATTTTGAGTACAATAGTGCACAAGTCGTAGTAGCAGTAAAAGCCGCAAACACAAAAGCGAAATTATTGCATAGTTGTCAAAAGAGCTCGAAAGTGAAATTGTGAAATTCAAACGTCACCGTTTTACTCTTTACCCTTATGGATACAACCCAATATATTACCAAGGTAGACCAACTATAATATGATTTCACTGTAGAATTAAATGTAAAAATCAGCCACATCAAATCAAAATGCAAGAGTCCTTTTGGCTTTCTTGAAGTAATATATCAAAGTGCAGAAAGATTGTCGAGCAAAATACTAAAAGAAAAAAAGAAAACAAAGGCATCACATGGCCTACCTGTCACTAGTCAAGCCCTCCATGACTTTCGGCCTCCCCGCCTGGCACCCAACCACCATCGAGAACACTACCAAACTTGAGATGGTGCAGAGAAGGGCGCTGCATTTCATACATGGCCGTAACCTCCCCCCACCCTGTGACCAGAAGCAGGTTATGCCAATGACCATGCACCTGCAGTGCACAGACCTGGTGTTTTCCACTGATTTTGACGTGTGCGCGCGCATTATCCAGGGCCGCGTGTTGAGAGGCGACGATAATAGGCACCCCTGCCTTCAACCCCCTCCGGCCAAAGGAGTGCTCGGCCGACGTGCTTTTTCTTTCCGGGTTGTTAACCAATGGAACGACCTGCCGCCCGCCCTCAAAGACTGCTCAGTGAGACATTTCCCTTCCCTGCGCAGGGAGCACTTATGGGAGAACCAACTGCATGTGCTAAATTAGTTAGTTTCACGTACTTCATCAAGGCTCTTCGCGGCACGAGATTTCCACAGACTTTGAGTGTTTTAGCAAGATATTTGCTTGCGTCGACGCCGTTTCTTGTTGTAAATTTAAACAAGAATAAACAATAATAATAATCAGTCTAACCAAAGCGTGGCCATTTTTGTATAGGGTCTATCCGTGGTGGGATCCGCTCAGTCAGTCAGCGAGTGCACCGGGCAACGAGACGCGGCACTCGAGTACCCGTGAGTCATATCGCTCTCCCGCGCTGTTATCAGCTTGAAACTCTTGATTGGCATATCGTATTTGAGGCAGAGATTTGTAAATAAAAGCATGCTATACATCTCTCTCTATGTAAATTCCCACGATTTAAAATTGCATTCTAAACAATTGTTCGCTTTTGTCTACAGTGTGCCTAAACAATTGGTGATTGGATATTGCTTAACGTCTCATATTTATGCACTTTGGCTAACCGAGACGAAGGGAGACAAATGTCTCATAATCGAATCGAGCGGTTGGAAAAAAACAATGTGCCACTCGCCATTGCTTTAGTGAGGACCGGATAGGGATAGGCAAGCAAACCTCAACACAATAAGCAGGCAGTATACCTATGCCATGTGTTGCTTCAGGTCCCCCCAATGCACCAACTCTGAGCCTGGTCTACACGGGAGACAACGTCACGGCCACCAGTGAGGTGCAGGAGAGTAGCCAACATGTCCTGGGTCCTGGGCGACGCTGTCATCCTCAAGGACGTTATCACTCACGCCACAGCTCAGGACGAGTGGTTATGGCCCTGGACGACGGAGGCTATCAAGCAGACTCTTACACTACAGTTGGAACACTACGGCAAGGACTTGAAGTGCGTGATCTCCCACGTCGCCTTGTCGCAGCCGCTGATTGCTAGTGTCCCAATACCGTTTACAGGTGAGCTATGCACAGTGACAGTGCAGATCAATATGAAATGCTCTATTCTCCAAATAAATATATAATACACCTTGACTTAAGCTTGGTAGGTCTGGGCTATGAAATTGATTAAAAGTGAAAGACTTGTGTATTTTGTATTCACAATATTTGAGTACTATGTGCATGATTTTAACTTTTCCATCAAGGACCTTGTAGGCCACTGAACAAACTACTTAATAATGAGGTATTTATTAAACAGGGAAGATTTAAAGTTTTATTATTTTATGTTACACAAAGATCAAAGATTCCCTTGTTATTAAATTTTATCGTAATTCATTCACTTAAAATAAAACTTTAAATCAAGAGGTTGGGCGCCGCCATCTTGAACAACACGTACTGGATGTCACAGATTGATTCTTTTCCAACAATCTCGTGAAATATCATAATAATGCAATTAACCGTTAACAAAAAAAAAACAAAAAAAACAGTAGAGAAACTCAACAAAACTTCAAAAGTCGTATCCGCTCTAGCCTCAGCCTGGTCACACTCGAAAAACAAATTGTTATTCATTTCGAAGCCATTTGACTTTATTTGAAAATTGATATTTTAATATTGTGTACTGAACTGAAAGGAAACCCGATGTGTCTGTTGTCCCCTGACTGTGGGCGGCGCAACAACTACACCGGCCAGCATCTCACATCCGGGGGCCACGACGGCAAGGTTGGGGAGTTCCCCTGGCACGTCGGGGTCTACAAGGTTAAGCGCGCCTCCGGAGCCATAGAACAGATCTGCGGCGGGACTCTAATCAAACCCAGGTTGGCGGCGAGCATGAAGGACAATGAAAACGAACAAGTTTTCTTGGAAAAGCTCTTTGTAGAATGTCCAAACATCAAACTGATACAAATAACCGAAGCCGATGTCAGCGAAGTCGACAACAAAATTCCAGACTCACTAATGACATTAAAAAGCACAATGATGGTTCACCAAGCTACTTGGTGCATAGCTGCACCCGATACTTACGTTAAGAAAATTAAGTTGTTTTGTTGTGTAAAACTGGAGTTTATTGTAAACATTTTGGTATTTCTGTAACAAAACTCAACTCACAAAATAACAAGAAAACATGCTAGCATACTGCAAACCTGCCTACGTTTCAAAAGGTGGCACCAGAAACATCGCCAAAATATCAAATTGGGTCCAATGTTATTGTGGATTATGAAGGGGAAAAAATCCCAGGTTAGTAATGGCACTTATGTAAGGTACATTGATTGGATATTGCTTAACGTCTCATATAACTAAGTGAAAGTAAATAATGTGCAAATAGCTAATTTACAACTTTTTTAAATTATTTCAGGTGTTGTGACATTGGTAACTAGCTGGTGTCGACGAATGGAGATAGCCAGATGTGGCGGACGAAATATTCTATGCCAAAAACTCATTAATTCAAATTATTAAGCCTCCCACTGTTCTTTCATCAACGCGCCAAATTTACCGTTTTCCTGAAATTAAGAAGTACCAAACATAGCATTAAACTAATCCAATTAGTGTAAACTGAGTGGAGAGAACTAACAAATACTGGTCTCCCTAACTGTTAATGTTAACAATACATTTTCAAATTTGTACGAGGCCCCTAGGCCATGATATAAGTTAGCCCTTAACTGTTTGTTTAATGACCATAAATTTAAGAACATAGTTGTTTGCAAAGAGTCAGTACCATACTCCCAAAAATCATTACCTTATTTCCTAAAATCATTACCGCATTCACTAAAGTCATTTCTATATTCCATAAAAATTAAGGGGGCCCTACCGGCGAAGTAGATTTTTTACGTCACTGCTACTATTTGTATCATGTGTTTCTACTTTTATATTGTAAGAAAAAAGTTTTTAATTTTTCTTACAACACATCCTGAGTTTTTTTTTACGAACAGTAAATTATCCACATAACTGAAAAATACCCATTAACAGATGCCTTTTCCCATTAACCTTTAGCAAAACAGCTTCTTGTTGTTCTTGAAAATCAAGAATTTATAGGGAAAATGAGCCAAAATCGACCAAACATCAACGACGTTTCGTCTGGGCGTAATTATAAACAAATGGTAGGGGATGGGGTGATCGGCAATATCAATCTAATTTAACACAGATGGTGTCACCTGATTGGCTGTGCTCGAGTTGCGTTGCTCCAGACCGAGTCAATATACGAGCCTTTACATTGGATAATTAACCGGAAAACATCAGCAACAATAGGGTACGGTATACTAGTGAGCTAAATGAAGGCTGAGTAGGCCTACCAAGACAACTTTTGCAGTACAAGCTCCAGCCACAAATGAACAATTTAAATGATGGCATATACATGTCACGTCAAAACTTGTTATTTACAATCATTCCTTTACATGCTTGTCTTCTTCTTGCATTATCAAACTTTGTGTAGCATATGTAGCTGCACCGTGTGTGTAGCGAGAGGTGGTAATGAAAAGGTGCGGGGCGGAGGTCATATCGATGCTGCACGTGAAGTAGATGGAGATTTTGAAAAATCGCAGTAATGAATAGTACCATATGAGCTCTGCGAGGTGTGATTTATTAGTCGTGAGGGATAGTTCTTTGAGTAGCCGCAGGGCAAATGTATAACTCTATACAACAACAAAAAACAGCACAGCAACCAGTACCACTATAGTGTGTCAAGCCTCTAATATGGCACTGAACAGAAGCGAACACCGACCAAACATAAACTGCACAACCTGTGTGGACGGAATAGACGGAGAACAACACTGAGAGCACACGCTTTACTGAGTAGCAACAAAACCTTTAAGTCTGGACGGAACAGACATTCTCTTAAAGATAACAGACGTCTAGCAGAACACATTTAGCAGAAACAGAAGCCAAAGCCATGTACTGTGGAGGCTGAACAAGAGCGGAAAAAAGCACAGCACATAAACCATGTCAAGGTTCTAATCTCACATTGAACAGAACCTAGCACTTTCTGAACATCAACCCTCACACGGACGGAACAAAGAGCACAACACTGAGATGATGAGCGCTTCTCTGACAAGCAGGGCAGATAAAGAGAGACTAAACCTTCCAGTCTGGACAGACAACCTCCTGAAGATAACAAACATCAAACAGAATGATGAATGAGAACAAGAACACAGCAACGACAAGGACGAGCAACATATACAGCATCAAACAGAAGCTAACTCTGTGTACTGTGGAGGCATAATGAGACCAGAGCGAAGAGCGCGAACAAAACACGTCCGCCTGAGGACAAGAACAACAGACCGACTGCGAGGCGAGGCTCTGCACCTCTGCTGTGCTGTGTGCTTGCAGGTAGAAGTCAAAAGGTGCGGGGCGGCGAGGTCATATCAAATCTGCACGCAAGGTGCACTGACGTTTTTCAAATCATGTTGATGACAATGGCGCATGTGCTTTTAGATGTGTAATTAATTGGTTGTGAGTAATATATGGAGATGTGTAGTGAGGCTCATCGTGACGACACTACATTGTCCCAGATATCACATTTTCAGGGATTTTTCTTTTACTATGGACCAACTGTAAAATGGTGCATTTCACTTCAAAATCAATACTTGAAAATAAATACAGTGGCCATGCAATCGATCACCAGTTGGCATTGAATGTCTACATTGCTGTATGAATATGTTCATAAGTCAGCCATTTTTATTGAGACGCATCTTTGAGTCTGAAAATCTTTGAGCATGAGGAGGCTAAAGTCACTATATCACATGTTTCACTGTTGTTTCTGGTAGGTCTGTTGTGCTTTTTTCTGAGACGTCCAACACCAGCCTGTATAGATAGCGGTCAAAAGGTGCGGATCGGCGAGGTCATATCGATGTTGCATAATGACATTAGCACATGAACGCCAAGATGTGTTTGATTTAGATAATCCTCTTCAGTCATTACGTATCAGAAAGTTGTATCGTGCGGTTGTGTTTGTGTGTTAAGTCCTGTCAGTCGGGCGTACTCGTAAGTTGTATCGTGCGGTTGTGTTTGTGTGTTGTATCCTGTCAATGGGGCGTACTCTCATAATAAGGATTAACAATAAAATGTCGGCTGACGACCTAAGAGAGATAATGTCAAAACTTTGTGCCGGCTCCTTCAATAGCATCCCATGTATAGCACGTACACTTCAACTTGTGGTGAAAGATGGCTGCTTGAACAAGCAAGAATATTCCACAGTAGTTGCAATTTGCCAAAAAAATCTTGGGACATTTTCAGCACTGTACATAACCAGAAGCCAAAATCATCACCATCTTATCAGAAAAATAATATTTGACCGTATGGCTGTAGGTATAAAAAAAAGACGTCGATAACTATACTGATAACGACAACTATGCGGTAACAAGTGAATGGAAAAAAGTGGGGTTTGGGCCCCACAGCTATTCTACTAAATAATGACATCTTCGTATATGGTCGCTACAATGGGGAAAGAAAATGGCAGAAATTTTGAAAAAATGGGTTCTTTCCATTCCGGAAGGAGGACCATTATATACAAGAGGAAAATGGAAGAGCGCTGTACATTATCAACAAAAACAGCAATTATTACGAAATTATTGTATTGTATTTTATTAGCAGCTGTGGATTACATGTGATGCCGTAACTAGTACGTGTATCGTAACATAAGCATTGTCAGAATTGTTGGTATATACATTGCATAATTTACAACTACAAACTACTTTACTAATACAAGATTGATTATATACTAATAATTACATCATTATACATTTACATATATACATCATATTATACATCACTTGTCGAGTGAGCAAATCTATATACACTTATGCAACTGGGTCATGCTTCCTTGAAGTCACTTATATTATACAGACATTTTTCTATAAGGTAGCTTCTCAGTTTTCTTTTAAACATGATCATGTTTGTTTCACTTTTGATTTCCTCGGGTAGATAATTGAATAGTATTTTTCCTGCATGGATTGGGGCTTTGTCAATGATTTTTGATTTAGTTGATGGTAAGTGAAGGTTGTTCCTGTTCCGAGTGTTGTACTGGTGGGTATCGGAGTTCTTTACAAAGCTATCAAAGTGATGTTCACGCATGAAGACTATAGTGTAATATATGTATTTGGAAGGGACGGTAAGGATCTCTAGCGATTTAAAATATTGTTTACACGATTGAGTTGGTTTTAGGTTTAGTATATACCGTATTGCCCTCTTTTGAAGCCTGAATATCTTAAGTGTTTATTTTGGTGCTGTTCCCCCAAATCACTATGCCATAATTGATATACGACTCAACTAAAGCATAATATGCTGATTTAAGTAAGTTCATATTACAGTAATGCTTTAGCTGTTTTATCACAAATATGCCCGAGCTTATCTTTTTAGCAATGTGGTCAATGTGGTCATTCCAGGTAAGGTTTTCGTCTATATATAATCCCAAAATTTGTGTTACCCTAACCTGTTCTAGCCTGTGTTCCCCTATAAGTATGTTTACTTCCCTACTTTGTTTGTTGCCAGGATTGAAAACCATAATATTTGTTTTACTTGAGTTTACTTTAAGGCAGTTGGATTCGAATTGCTGTACTACATTATTTGTTTCAACATATGTGTCTACCTCAAGCTCGTCGATTGTCTTATGAGACATGCTCAGGGTCGAGTCATCTGCGAACAGCGTAATCTCACCCTTTAGTACTTTTTCTGGTATGTCATTTATACTAATGTTAAAGAACAGAGGTCCATTTAAGGAACCTTGCGGTACACCGTGTTTCATAACTTGCGCCCTTGATCTGTATGTTTGCACTTGACCAAGACTGTTCTCCTGCTTTAATTCTACGTATTGTGTCCTGTTCGCGAGGTATGACTGTACCCATTTCAATGCCACGCCCCTTATGCCGTAGCATTCTAGTTTTTTAATCAATATTTTATGGTTCACACAATCGAAAGCCTTTGAAAGGTCCATAAATACGGCCATGGTTTTGTTTTTATTGTCAATATTTTCTATTACACAATTTATGAAATTTGCTGCCGCGGTTATAGTAGATTTATTTTCCCGAAAACCGTGTTGCTGTTTTGAGATCAGATTTTGTGATTCTAAAAACCTAGTTATTCTTTTGTTAAAAGCCTTCTCAATTTTTTTTTAAAAAGCTGGTAGTAGTGCAATTGGTCTGAAGTTTCCTATTTCTACTGTATCACATTTTTTTTGAATAGGTATGATTTTTGCAAGTTTGAGCTTTTCAGGAAATTCACCTTCAATGAAGGAGAAATTTATTAAGTGCACTAATGGCTTTATTAGTTGTCTTGCACATCCTTTAATCAAGAAGGGTGGGATTTCATCGTATCCAAATGATCTCTTGTTTTTAAGTTCTGATATAATCTTGTAAACCTCGTGTTCGTTAACGAGGTGAAGTATCATTGCATGATCTAGACGCCTAGGGAGGGTAACATTTGATTCGTAAGTTTTCCTGGTGTCGTCACTCACTAGCTGTTCCGCTACTGTAGCGTAATAGTCATTTAGCGTATTAGCGATGTCGTTTGGGTTTGTGTGCAGTTTGTTATTATGGACGATGGTTGTTATAGACCTTACCGACATAGTACGGTTATTTGTTTGAACAGTGCAACTTCTGGTTTGAGTCAAAATTAATGAAAATTATTTTGCGTTTACTTTCGTTGATTTTTTGGTGCTGTTATCACTGTAATGAACTATAGTGAGGCACTATTTAGGTGGAACATTCTCGTACTGACTACTTTTACATTATAATGTATGTTATGTATATATATAGTTTGAACAGTGCAATTTTTTGTTTGTGTCCAGATGATTAGATTTTGCGCTTACGTGCTTGCAGGACAACGCAATCTAAGCTTGCCATTCACGAAGCTGTGGTTGCCATAGTTTGTGCTCATTTTAGGGAGAAAGAAAGGAAGGAAGATATTTGCCCAATCACTTATAAATATTGGTGCGACGTATGCCCAAGTTACGACAAACTAGAAAAACCCTCACTGAAAAGTTCCTGACGCGCAAATATGCAAAAATGGAAGAAGTTAAAAAAACGGTATCCAGGAATGCTCGTAATAATGAAACATCTTTTACTACGGACATATGGACTGATGAGAACCGTCAGACCTCGTATGTGGCCGTCACGCTCATCAGATCGTGGAAGGCTCACTAAAGAGTTACTTTTTAGCATGTAAACCGATACACGAAACAAAAACGGCACTAAACTCAAACCAGTTTTGGGTATAAACATACACTCCGAAGACGATGAACTTCGCGACCTAACTAATTACCTCATTGTTCACCAAACAATTTGACATTGTAGTTTTAGCCGTCTTCCGGACAGAATACCTAGAGATTCAGTCAGTCAGTGTTTTAGTTTGACAGCTTGCACACCTACAAGATACCATGTTTTGGAAACCTTCGTTTATCACAGACGCAGTAGAGTGTGACAAGCACAAGGAATCTCCTCTACAAAGCACCATTAGCTGCCCTAGATGCAGACCCTATTCAAGACCAGCATTAGCTGTGCATCAAGAGAAGATGAAATCTCAAATCCAGCTGTTTCGTCCGAAAATCTATACAGTGAGCGACTATAATAATCAAAATGAATATTCAGAAATAATTTCCCATATAATGGACCCCCATGATGAGAAGACTTTGAGATTTTTAACTGAACGCTATTGTGCTTGTGTGTGCTATTGTATGTCTTAAAACAATAATATTACAAAATACATCCAAGTAAAAATATGAGTACCGGTACCTAATACAGAACCTGGGTACCGTCTACTGTAGATAGTTGTCAAGTCTACTTACCGGTACATAGGTAGCTACACATTTTAAAGAAATGTTACTACAGGTAGGATTATACATTACAACTGATAGCGATATAATGCATAGTGCTTGAAAGCTGCATTCTTTAACGTCATCCACTCACTCAGTGTTTCTCTGCCAATCGCCTATGGTAGTTTAGCATTAAATATGGAAGGTACAAGTTACCCAGTATTCAGATTGGCCCTATATACCTATGCAAAATAGATGGAAATAAATTAAAAAATTAAATCATCCATCTCAGCCGGGTATCGAACTTAGGTCTGTCGAATTGGTCTTGAAGTACATGTACCTGATTCAGTGTTAACTGCTAAAACAACAAAAAAACAGCACAGAAACCAGCACAACTATAGTGTGTCAAACCTAAAATCTAGCACTGAACAGAAGCTAACACCGACCAAAGAAAAACTGCACAACCTGTGCGGACGGGATAGACAGAGAACAACACTGAGATCAAAGGACGCTTTACTGAGTAGCAACAAAACCTTTCAGTCTCGACAGAACATTCATTCTCTTAAAGGTAACAGACATCTAGCTGAACACATTCAGCAGAAACAGAAGCCAAAGCCATGTCCTGTGGAGGCCAAACAAGAGCGGAGCTAATTTATTTTTATTGGACATTGGTTAACGTCTAATATTTATGCAACTTGGCTAATCGAGACAAAGGAAGGGACGTAAGGGATAAGCGGGGGGACAATGGGTGGTCAGGCCTGTGCTGGTCAGAACCAGCCACAAGTGATGGGGAGGGCAGGGGTTCCCCCACATTGTGGTCGTCTCCGTCTGTGTCATAATCCGTCCGTGTTGTCATTGTCGTCGCCGTCGGGGAGGTAGTCAAAGGGAAGGGGAAAGTTCCCCGACGACGACCCAGAGCTCACCATTAGTTTCAGGGAGAAAAACTCCCCTAATCACGGGCCATACCACGAGAAGGTTGCGAGTTGGAATTTCATGGCCCAGAGCGGAGCTAAGAGCGGAAAAAAGCACAGCATATAAACCGTGTCAAGGCTCTAATCTCACATTGAACAGAACCTAGTACTTTCTGAACATCGACTCCTCAGGCTGCACGGACGGAACAGACGGAGTACAACACTGAGATGATGAAGCAGGACAGAATAAAGAGAGAACTAAACCTTCTGGAGAGAACAAACATAGAACAAAATTATGAATGAGAATGAGAACACAGCAAATACTTGAACAGCAACACATACAGCAGCTAACTCTGTGTACTGAGGAGGCCCAATGAGACCAGAGACAAGAGCGCGGACAACACACGTCCACACGAGACAAGAACAACAGACCGACTGGGAGGTGAGACTCTCCGCTGTGTGCGTGTAGGTAGTAGTCAAAAGGTGCGGGGCGGCGAGGTCATATCGAAGCTGGACGCAAGGTGCATTGACGTTTTTTAAATTGTGTTGATGGCAGTGGCGCATGTGCTTTTAGGTGTGTTAATTATTGGTTGCGAGTAATATATGAATATAGGTAGTGAGGCTCATCGTGACGACACTATATTGTTGCAAATATCACGTTTTCAGGGATTTTCTTTTACTATGGACTAACTGTAAAATGGTGCATTTCACTTCAAAAGCTATACTTGCAAATAGATACTGTGATCTCGCAATCGATCACCAGTTGGCATTGCCATGTTTGCATTGCTGTATGAATATGTTCATAAGTCAGCCATTTTTATCGAGACATTGTAACAACTAACCTGGGAGCAAGAGTTGTTTTGGAGTTGACCAAATAGATCTACATGCAGGCGGGAAGGAAACGTAGGAATGTTTCCAAACCAGAGGATTAGAAGAGGAACTCGAACAAACGTTTGAGATTGGAAGGTAAAGCGTACATGGGTGTTGGATTACATGCTACGAACGCCTGCGCGACGGGCAACCCGCCGTACGGCCGAGTCGCCAACTACAAGTCACCGCCTCCTTGCAGTGCTTAGACTCCCGTCTCTGTACGATCTACAGGGCTGAGTATAAACCACGTTTCGTCGGCCCGCTCAGACACCTTAGAAGTGACAAAACTAGTGAACTTATAACAGGTTATGGGCCCAGTTCATAGTTAAATCTGTAGGTAAAGTGTATAAGTCATTCACCCAGCACAGTTCGGCGAAAACTCTGCTAATCCCGCAGCAGAGTCGGCGCCTAAGCAGGTGAGCGACCAACCTAACCTATAGCCTAGCCTAGGCCTAGCCCCAAGGCCTAGCCATGTCGTCCGCGGACGGGAAAGTCTCCACACAAAAACTCAACAACAAAAATTACCAGCTGTGGAAGTTCAAAATAGAAATGCTGTTGAGCAAGGACGACCTCTGGGACACAGTTGAGGAAGATACGCCATCGCAGCCTAATACAGCATGGAAAAAGAAAGACCAACGTGCCAGGGCCACAATTTGCCTACTTCTCGACGACGACCAGCTGATCCACGTGCGGAATGAAACGTCCGCCCGATCAGTGTGGTTGGCCCTGAGAAAGGTGCACGAAAGGTCTAACTTAACCTCAAAGTTGTATCTCCTCAGGAAACTGTACAGCCTCAGGCTCAAAAACGAGTAAAGTATGGATGAGCACATCAACAGAACACTTGAGCTAGTTAATGAGCTCAGGGGACTGGGCGAAGAGCTCAAGGAAAACCACGTCGCAGCCCTCCTGTTGTGTAGCCTGCCAGAGAACTATGGCATGCTAATCACAGCACTTGAGGCTAGACCCGAGGGTGACATAACACTCGAATTCGTTATCGGCAAGCTCAAGGACGAGTTTAACCGAAGAACGGAAACAGAATTGGGGGTCGAATACAATGAAGCTGTATTAAAAACCGGACCTCAATACGGGACAGTGGAAAGAATGAAGTGCTTCCACTGCAACAAACCCGATAACAAAGGTACCGAAAAGCGTGGGGGCACTCCTGTCCCTTTGAAAACGTCCACCCCCGGGACACGCCACCGCCATAAGCATCCTGAGTAGGAGACTCGAAAATCCCAGGGCAGGGACTGGACGGCGGTAAAGAGATGATACCTACCTAAAAGGCACCCCCGTTTCCCCACAAAGGGATCAGCGCTTCAGGGGGCATTTTTAGGATTCCCCGACGCAGACGGGGAGGTGACCAAGGACAGAAAATCGAGGAGGGTTTACAATTTCAATAGGAAGCAATACAATACCGGTTGAGCAAAAACAAAATGCGTAGCCCTCTCCTCAACCGAAGCAGAGTATGTGGCCCACTTGCTTCCCAAAGGCTACAGGGCCCCGACAGCTCCTAAGCAACCTAGGACACGCCAGGAAAAACCCAACTACTGCACGAGGACAACCGGGGGTGCTTTAAACCTACCCAGTCTGAAAAATAGGCAGGAGTGAAACTATAGATTCGGGTACCACTATATCCGAGACGTCGTGCCCAAAGGCACCGTCCCCCTGGAATACTGCCCCAGGGAAAGCATCGTGCGGACATATAACAAGCCGCTGCCGGGTCCCAGGTTTGCGCACTGCGGGAGAAGATGGGGCTTGCAGCCAGGGGGACCCGCCGAAGGACGCCCCCGTCGAGGGGGGGGTTTGGTTTTACATGCTACAAAAACGCCCCCCGGGACGGGCAACCCGCGTAGGGCCGAGTCGCCAACTAAAAGTCACCCCCCCTTGCAGTGCTTAAACCCCCGTCTCTGTACGATCTACAGGGCGAGATAAACCCCGTTTTGTCGGCCCGCCAGACACCTTAGAAATGACAAAACTATGAATTATAACAATGGTTATCAAAGACTGGTGAGGGAAAGGGATTTTATGACGTTAACGCCCTGAACGCAAACTGGGGGGTTTATTTACGCCCCGACAATGTGTGACATTGGTACAGTAAAATCAGGAAAGAGCTCCTTTTGGGAAACTCGCAATTTCGTTTTCCTAGAACCAAGTGCCCAAAAAAATCGTTAAAAACGTGAAACAGCCATTCCCCAAAAACGGACAAGACGACAGTCCTTAAGCAGAAGGCAAAATCCCGAACACAAAAATTTAAAAACCCCCGCCACAACTGCAAAAAAATTACAAAAAACATGAAGAATGGGCAAAACTACGTAAATCAATTAAACCATGGACTTCGGCTAAACCAAAAAGTTACTAATTTTCAGTTTTTGACGTAGGAATTTTGGAAGGGCACGAGGTGTTGTCGCTTCAAACCTTTGTTTCAAGAATATTTTCTACTGAAAAATTCATTTTGAAACAAAATTTTTTTTTTACTTTTACTTTTGCATAAAAATAGCTCCCCGTTCAATAAACGTCATATTAAAAGTAATAAACACTTACACCCATATAAAAAAGGGGGAAATCCGCCCACCGCCGAAATTTTTTGGAAGGGGGTTTTAATTGGGGGACCTTAAAATATTCATAACTGCGAGGCACATGGCCGGCGGAAAAAAATTGGCCCCCTGTCCCAACCCAAGACGTCTAAAGCCCCCCAAGTTTCCTTGTTTGCAGTGGGCCTTTGTTCAAGGACCACAATTTAAAATTGAAATTGTTCAAATATGACACTTTTTTCAACTTCCAAAAGTAACACCCTTAAACCGCCCAACACTACTTCACTCTGGTATTAAACATACTTCCTAAATTCTTAACCAAAACCGGGCCCTTCCCCAAACCGCACACCCCTTAAAATTGAAATATCAGTTTACGTGAATTATGAAAATAAAATTTTTTAAAAACACAAAACTTTTTTAACAAATCATGGGGGAAGAGACATGCAGCAAGGTAACGAGAAAAAAGGTACACAATTGACGACTTTGGGTATAAAGTGAGTCAAGGAAGAAATTAAACCCGAGAAAACCCAAAGTTCGATAAGAAAATCTCATCGATGAAATCGCAGCAAAAAAAAACTCATCTTTCAAGATGCGGAGGCCCCACGTCTTGTGGAAGGGGGGGATTGATGGGGGGGGGGGTGGGTCCTGAAGATTGGGAAAATTTTGCTCAACACGTAGTTGAAGTTTGGGGGGAAGAAAAATCGGGAACTCGGCTCAATGATCGATGCAACTGGGGGACCGATTGGTTATCAACACGGATGTTCGTCGTTTCCGGGGAAAGGGACGAACCAAAAAAATTTTTCACCTGACGATTATGACGTCCTCCTAGCCCCGGGGGACAGGGTTTCACACCTACATGAAAAAATTTTTAGAATAGTATTTACTACGTACCATAGACTTTGGCGAGCATTTTCTAAATTTTGGGGTTGATGTGCAGTACCCACGGACGTTGGTGGGATATGTAAATTTTGTTTGAGTGCGACTACCACGGGGCATTTGGGGGGCATATGTTAATATTGATGGTTTTTACAGGTAGGATTTACATTACAACGGGGTAGCGATATAATGCTAGGCTTAAAAACTGCATTCTTTAGCATCATCCCTCATCAGTGTTTTTTTGCCAAACGGGCCCCATGGTATTTAGCATTAAAAAAATGGAAAGGTACAAGTTTTCCCAGTATTTTAGATTTGGCCCTATATTCCTATCCAAAATGATGGAAAAAAAAAATTAAAAAATTAAATCATCCCCTCTCAGCCGGTATCGAACTTAGGTCGGGGGAATTGGTCTTGAATTTCATGTACTGATTCAGGGTTTACTGTTTTGTTGATTGAGTAGAAACAGATTTTTTTAGGTACCGGTAACAGGGGGAATAAACTGTCCCCCAAATGGGGTATTTAAAATTTTCGGAGGTCCAAATTCGATCCTTGCTCAGGCCTGGGGTTTCAAGGATTCGGGAACGGGGATTTTTTCTGGCCTCTCTTTTAAAACCGCTCAGGACGTCAGGGGGGGGGCAGCGCCAAAAACCCCCATTATCTGTGGAGCTTAAAAAAGTGGATTGGCAGCACAACCCCATCCTTTCTTAATTATATCAAATCACTATGTCACTGCTTTTTTTTTTAACCCCCTTTTTTACAGCAGTTGGTTCCCCAAAAGCGACTCGGAACACCAACCAACATTTTCATTGCTGGACTTTTTTCTGTGCAACGACCCATCAATAATAAAGTCGATAACAGTAATTCCGGGTTAAAAGTGCCACTTACGATCAGCCCACCCTCCAAAATAACAAGCGAAACTAAGAATTTTGACGTCGAGGGGGTTAAACAAAAACATGAAAATACAAGGGGAAAGGGGACAAGAAAGTCAAAAGAAATGGGGGAACGTACGAAAGAGCGTAACATAGTGAAAATTAAATTGAGAAAAAGCACACGATACATATGGGGAAGCTAGGCACGGCAGTCCGAAAAAACTTGGGGGTATGTACAAAGCAAAAGTGGCAGCTCCCATCCCACCCCCTTTCCCCAAAAAATGGTGATAACCTTAGCAATCCCCAAAAACTCTCCGAGGCTTTCCCGACGAAATTTCAAAAAACTTTTTCCCCACTTCAAACCAACAATCTCGCCCCAAATTTTCCAAAGCATTCAAAAACCTCCCTCTTCATAACTCGCCCTATTTTCACAAATTTGTCGGGGGGAAGACCTTGGTTTTGGAACCCGGAGCTAGAGGCTCCTCCCGAGGACTCCGACAAGCCAGCGACAGCCGGGGCCCGATTGGCATGGATTTTGGTGATTCAGGGCCCTTTTGTCTGGCCACACACTACTTTGTCTAGAGGGCCACGAATGAATTGCAAAGGGCAGCGTACTGAGAAAACTACGTTTTTACTAGTGATTTTTTTTTGCCCACAAAACAAGAACAGCGATCAAAAAAAAGCACGAAAAAAGTTCTCAATAAATGGTGATAACATTAGCAATCCACAAATCATCTCCGAGGCTTTCCAGACGAAATTTAAAAAAAAGCTTTTCTCCTGCTACTTCAACCAACAATCTCTGCCCCAATATTTTCCAAAGCATTCAAAAACCTCCCTCTTCACTAACTCGCCCTGATTCTCACAAAATTTGTCGAGAGGAAGACCTTCGTCGCGAACCCGGAGCTAGAGGCTCCTCCCGAGGACTCCGACACCGCCAGCGACAGCCGGGGCCTGATTGGCATGGATTTCGGCCTGGATTCAGGGCCTCTTGTCAGGCCACTACACTACTCTTGTACTAGAGGACCACGAATGAATATGCAAATGACAGCGTAGCTGAGAAAACTACGTTGACTACTAGTGATTTTAGTTGCTACAAAACTAGATGCAACAGCAGATGCAAAAAACAGCACGAAAACAGTATTCAGATTCTGGATATTAGGATTTAGCAGCCATTATGGATTAAAACTTTGGTTGTAATCGGATCGTTATATTTTACGTCACTTCAGTGTGCGTAAAAAGAATCTTTCCTCCAATGCAATTAAGTGCTTAGTAATGGACAGTCAAATATGGCATTTTTGAGGAAATGCCAACAATAGAAAAACCCAAATTCCGGGTAAATGCAAAATCCGATTTCGCAGACCTGATTTTTTAAAATAATAATGAAAGCTTTCATGACCCCCGCACAAAAGTTCTTTTGTATTTAAATAAATTTCTTACGGATTTGCCGGGCATTGTTTGATGCTAGGCATGAAAATTAGGAAATTAGCTGGTACTCCAATAAGAAACTTATAAACCACGATTTTGTGACGTAACCTTTGCCCCCACCAAAACTATAGAAGACACCGTTTTTGTAGGGAATTGAATGGGGAATATTTTTGCCATTGCAACATTTTGTCTATCTCCAACCAATTCGGAGATATTCGATAACCAACACGTTTTGGCCGCCATTTTCCAATATGGCGGCCGAAGCTCCATTCCGATTGTAGGGGAGTTTTAGTATGTTGATTAGATTATATAACTCCAAAAATTCTCAGCCACATCGCAATTATTTCCTCCAAAAATTCTTATTTGACAGGATTAGTAGGTCATCTGGTTATAGACTCATCTCACTAGAGTTGTAAGATGCTGCTTTCAAATCGACCAGTGTCTGCATTGTTTGTAAAGTAGGTAGGCTCTCTATCAGTGAAGACTTAAAATCCAGACGAGGATGGTCTTCAAAACTGTTTATAACATGTGATAGCCCTAGTTGTAAATACACTGAACCATTCTTTACATCTAAAATTGTAACTGAATCTGGGATGTTTGAAGTCAATTCAAGGTTGAACTATGCGATGCGTTGTGTGGGCAAGGGGCAAACAACGGCAAAAGTTATAAGTGCGGTAATGGACAATGGACATGTCTGGTCCCGTCACTAATTTTCAACACTACAATAAACCTTTGCTAGAAGCCACAAAAGATGTGTGCATGGCAAGCATGCATTCTGCTGCAGAAAATAGCCAAGTTTTGAATAATGGAGACAATAACACTACCATCACTGGGGACGGCTCTTGGATGTGTCGAGCGCACACTTCACGTTTTGGCACCACATCTGTGATTGCCGTAAATACTGGCAAGGTTCTCGATACAGAGATTAGTTCTAAATATTGCCACTCTTGTTCAATGAACTCTAAATTGGACCCCAAGTCCCTTGAATATAAGTCATGGGATAAAAAACATAAACCAAACTGCAAGATAAATTACCTATGTTGGTACCTCGGGAGGGATGGAAGTAGCTGGTGCTCTTGCCATTTTTAATCGTTCCGAAGAAAAAAATGGACTCAAATATACGCGCTACATAAGTTAAGTGATGGAGTCAACCGTGCATTTAACGCTGTAGTTGACAGTAAGCCCTATGGGGAAAATGTAGTTTTAGAAAAACTTGAGTGCATCGGGCACATTCAAAAGCAAATGGGTGGAAGGTTGCGAAGGTTGCGTAAGTTGCACCAAGCTTGCAGAGATAAGCGCCTGAGTGATAACAAGGCTTTATCGGGCAGGGGACGTTTAACTGACAAACATATAGATTCCCTACAGTATTACTATGGAGCAGAAATACGTAGCAACATAAATGACCTAGAAAATATGAAGAAAGCAGTGTGGGCTACCTTCTTCCACAAAGCATTGGATTGATTGGATATTGCTTTACGTCTCATATTTATGCAACTTGGCTAATCGAGACGGAGGGAGGGACGTAAGGGATGACGCGGGGGGACAAGGGGTGGACAGGCCTGTGCTGGTCAGAACCAGCCACAAGCATATGGGGAGGGCAGGGGTTCCCCCACGTCGTGGTCGTCTCCGTCTGTGTCATCATCCGTCCGTGTTGTCTTTGTCGTCGCCGTCGGGAGGTAGTAAAAAGGGAAGGGGTTCCCGACGACGACCCAGAGCTCGCCATTTGTTTCAGGGAGTGAAACTCCCCTATTCACGGGCCAAACCGCGAGAAGGTCCACAAAGCATCATCCAATGAAAACCCGCAGCATAACCTCTGTCCAAAGGGCATTGATAGCTGGTGCAAATACAATCGTAGTGTAGTTGATGGTTCAGCTTACACTTACAACACAAAAATAGCCTACCTCAAGCAGTAATCGAGACAATAAAACTCACCTACCAAGATCTAGCTAACCCCAAGCTTTTAGAAAAATGCCTCCATGGCAAAACCCAAAACTCGAACGAGTCATTGAACGCAATGATATGGGACCGTTGCTCCAAAGTGAAGTTCGCTGGTAAGGAAACAGTGGAAATTGCAACTTACGATGAAGTTTCACATTTCAACGATGGCAACATAAGCAAAAAGCTGGTTCTTCAAAGTTTAAAAATAAGCCAGTTTGTCAAGCAAACAAGCGAACGCAAGCCAGCACCCAAAGAGGCTAGAGTAAGAGAAGAACTAGATCATGTGCTACAATAGATGCAGATCAGGAAGAGGATTATGAGGCTGGGAGGTTCTAAGGCTCCAGACTTTTCAAACACCACAGCAGGCTTCAAAATCTCCTATGTAAGTGATTTTACGCGTTGTTTTAGTTATTGCTCATTTCCCGCTAGCTACACATTTTAAAGTATATGGTACTTTTCCATGAAAAGTATTCAACCGATCTCTTTGAAATTATTACTGAATGTTTAATACACTATTATCAAAAGAGTGACAGAGCAGAATTTGGATAAGTGAAATATTTTGTCTTCCATAAATTAATTTTTCATTAATAATTGGGAAAATCTCAATTTATATTAAAAAAATCAGAACTTTGAATCTAAGATACTTGGGAAAATAATATTCTTCTACAAGTTTTTAATAGCCAAGCTTAATAGACCCTTAAAATTTCAGATTGTTAGCTTGTCAACTTTCTTAGAAAAGGTACATAAAAGTTACAATTGTAACATATTGTTGTCCATTTTCTCATTTTTAAAAAAATCAACAATCAACCCATTGTTGGATTTGAAAAATACATTTTTGAAAGAATAACAATTCTTTAAACATGATTACCAAATTTCTGTGAGAATAATAAAAATTACAATAGTTGTGGACAATTTAGTACATAACCGCGGAAACCACCATTTCTAAGTTGTGTAAGCAAAAAACTCATCAAAAATCTGCTATTGGGCTTGCTTGCATAGAATTGTGTGTTGCTAACAGTCATAATAATAGGAACTCACTGTTCATTGTTGTTCATTGTTGTTGATTGTTGTGAATAGCTTGATTGGAACAGATGTGCTGTCAAATTGTCTCTCATAGTAATGGGATTTTCATTGTTTTCTATAGTTGTTTTGTGTAGAATTTTATACTTGCTTGTTTGATAGGATATTCTATATCTGCACTATCGTTGGTAGGTGAGTGGAAGCTTCCATTAAGTTGATATTTGTGTTTGAACATTTTGGAAAAACTTCAAAGTCAAACCTAGAGAAAGTGTTTTGTTTTGAATGGCATCAATCCATGACCAGAGAACTTAAATAGTGCAAGGTATCAATATAGCTTAATTGGAAGACGTGTTTGAAGACTCAATGCATGCTAAAGTGGTTTACTAATTAGTAGTGCACTGACTAGTGGAAGAACTTGGCTCGTATAGGCTATTAGGCTCATGCTAGAATATTGCCTGACAGTAGTGTACTTTGATAATAAATCGACGATGGTTCACGTATTACAGAGAAGAATGAGGACCACTGCTGTTGTTATAATTCTCGTAGCCAGGAATTCAGGCTACGTGATTGTCGCTAAACAAGAGATGGAAAGCCAGGGAAAATAGTGTTTTTAAGCAACTACATGGTGAGCAGTTTTAGGAAAACCTGCTTATTGTTCGCCGATCGAGCAATTTCGAGTTACGCAATGCGTTGGAGGAAAAAATCTCAGCAAAGGGGGATGCTTGATAGCTAGATGCCTGTAGGCGATCCATCGTCGTCGGGAGCGGTCCTTCAACTGAGAATGTTTACCGTTCTCTGTTGGTACTACAGTGGGTGATGTAGAGATGAACCCAGGGCCAGATGCGTTACTTGTCAATTGTTGTGAAGCAAGCCAAAGGTAGAAAGAATCAGATATTTCTGCGTGTAATCATGGTCGGGAAAAGAGACCCACAAGACATGCGCCAAGTTATCGGCTACAGATTACAGAAGAATAAAGAAAGCGGTCACTGACAATGGACATGTTGGAAACTGCCTCACTCCAAGTTTTAGTGATTCATGCTTGGATTCACATGGTATCACCAACACTCTTTGAACAACTCAACAGCTTCAGTAATCTCATACTGCACGGCACAACAACATTTCAGTGTGTCTTTTTGAATGCGAGGAGTTTAAGAATACAAAGAGGACGGAGGGTATTGAAGCTTGGGATTACGTCGCCATGATGCTGACATTGTCGGGTTAGTGAAATGTGGTTTGATGATCTGTTGGTAACCTTGAGGTTATGGCGAGATCAATACACTGGTATCAGAAGGACAAGATTGGGCGAATACAGGGGGAGGCGTTTTTAATAGGAGATTATTAAACCCGCGAACTCAACCCATGAGGAGGAAAGGATCTTGAAAACGAGTGCCGGAGATAGATGGGCTGGAAATCCAAAATAGGAGAGAAGACGATGTTCTGTGATCTGCATACCGGTCTCCATTCTTCCACTGATCAAACTAATGCAGATTTAGTGATGTCATTAAATAAGGCAAACCGTCGCTTAACAAACAGCCAGCAATTATTTTGCTTGGAGACTTTAATTTAGCATTTCGTGGACTGTTGACGGCCGCAATCCAACACAATCCGTTAGCCAGCTGTTTCTTAATGCATTTGAAGATCTATTTTTGAATCAATGTGAATGAAGCTTACTGCGAGTAACTGAAAAGTGCCCAGATCTTATCTTAGATATTGTTCTTTGCAATATATGACTAACATGAATGTATCTGTCACGTGATGCCTGAAGTAAGTGACAACCTTGCGATTATGTCGATTTTGATACATGCTAAGGCCAAAAGCACGCACATAATAAAACTGTAGTTTAATTATGCACGTGCAGAATGGGATAACCTGTGTCAAAATCTTATTTTCGGATCTACCTTCAGATGTCAGCAATCCCTAAAAACGTAGACCAATTTTGGATAGATTGGAGAGAAGAGAAAGTTTTCTGGTGAATGTCACAAAGGCCATTCCTAGTATAAAAAGGGAAGGGAAAATATAACCTTTCACTCTATGGGGATCACCAGTGACATTGTTAAATCAATCAGAAAAACGTGACTCAATCTATAGGAAAATGGAAAAAAAACCACAGTCAGATGTAATATTACTAAATACATAAAGACTAGGCAAACTTAGTTTAAACGAGAACTATACGTGTGCAAGCTCACAGACGATTATATTGGAAACTACGGAGAAGAAAGCAAACAGTAAGTGCACTTGTGGAATGTACATTCATAGTAAGAATGGAAGTGCATCCCCATGCTCACTTTGTGTCAATGGAAATTACTTTTAAAAAAAATCTTCTGGGATATTGCTAATGCTTCTTAATGATAAATTTAAAGACAAACTTCTGCACATTGGTATGTGACACAAAAGATTTGTACGTCAAAATCCCGTAGTGTTGGGCCTGCCTCTTGATCCTTTGACTGAAATCTACAGGTTTCGGGAAGAAGATGTTTGTCGATGTTTACGAAACCTTCGGCCTGGTGCCAGGCATCCGGACCTGATGTATTCCATGTAAGATATGACAACAATGTTCAGCATTTATATCGCCATCGACACAAGCCTTTTCAACTATCATGATCGATGAGGCACTGTTCCTAAGTATGTTGTTAACGGAAATGAACTTGGGGCGGAACTGATGAAGTCCGACCCGCCGACTGAATAATAAACTCAATACAGTGAACAGCTTGTATGATTAATGAGATAGGGAAAAAGCTGTCGCGATTGACTGTTGCCGTACCCTAGCCTGATCTACGTTCTTCTCCACAGGTTGTACCACGAGCACAGCTGAGATCTCGCAGCTGCCTACAATTAACTCTTATCCTGGCAGGTCATGTACGTCGCATCAAATGTGCAATATGAATTTTAAAGAATAAAGGTTTGCTTAAGGTGTCATAGGAAACCGTCTTGGCGCAGCTGTTCGGGCGGGAAGGGGGGGGGGGAGGAAATGGCCAGCGTTCAGGCAGTCAATTAAAATCGTGTCGCTTAATATCAGGTTGCATACAAGATTACCACTATAAATATTTCTCTTGTCATAGTAAGGTGTGTAGTAAAGCCCTAAAAGTTAATTTATACGATAAATATTATTTATTCACGACTACCCCGTCACATAAACAATGGAAATTTCATATTCGTCGATCAATACAGTGAAGTGAAGGAGAGTATAATTCCTGGGGTCTGACCAAGATTGCGGGATTGGTGTTGTGAATACTGTGACATATAATAGTATGTATATATAATACACCGATCGGGTGGGAGCAGCAGCCCCCTGGCAGCGATATCGGTATGCTGTTATGCTAGATGCCGGTTACGGCCAAATTACAGTTAAATTTTCATTTGTGTACGAGCACACAGCCATCGAGTATTGTAAGGTCATCAACCAGCGGCAATTTGTTAAGTACTAACTTGTCGTTAGTCTTAATTTAAAATGATGATATTACTGAAATCATGTATATTGGATTCGTTTCAGTCATTTGCAGCTGGTATATGCAAAATGACAAGGAGAACAAAAGAACGCATACAACATGCTATTGGGCATACGTAAAAAATTTAGCGCCGCATATGCCGCCTGACCTAGACAATGACGGACTTTGAGCTGGCACTGTAAAACTCACTACACAAGCAGTTACCAGCAGATGAAGTTAGCGGGTGCTATTAGTTCATTACGGCCAGGTATGTTATACTAACTATGCTCACTGCCTCCTTAGGTCTACAGCAAAGTTTGTGAGAAACAAATAAAATACAATTAATTAGCGATGGCAGAGTAAATTCCCGAATTCAACACTGCCGTATACCGATGCCGAAATGTGATGCCATATAAGTAGTCGCTGGTGGATTATTGGGATGGCCAATCAGGAGTCAACCAATTAAAAAACTCTTTCGAACCGGAAATTCGTTAGAATAACTATACCGAGAAGGGTGGAACTGGGGGTCAAAGGAGGTGTAGTCAACAACTTCCCCAGATTCGGGCATGCTTGTACTCGTCGACTCTGTAGCCAGACCGTTAGCACAATTGTAGTAACTAATTCAACGGGTTCTTTGAGCTGCAGCTTGTGCTATCATCCTGGTAAACTAATTTATCGAAGATTGTGAAATATATGCACCTATGTTGACCCCTTATTCTGTCAGAAAGCGACAAATAAAGTTCGAGCGGAATATGGCAATAGCTGCAGCCAACGGCTCAAAAGTTAGAGGTACAAAGGTGTATCCCCCTAAATTCTCCTAAATGGTTTCGAATGATGTTGTCGAGTTATTCTGTCGACTATATGCATGGTGTTTTATTTGGTGTTACAAGACAACTTGAGATTATGGACAAGTATTCCTCAATGTCTAATTATATAAAAATCACCAATAAACAAAATGAAATTGATGCAAGCTCTCACTAATTCGTCGCCAAACATGGTACATAGAACACATGAGGGCGATTCCAGAGAGATCAGATTGGGAAGCTAGAGAGTAGAGAATGTGGCTCTTTACTACGCCTGTACCATGTCTTACAGGAATTCTGAAAATTGAGATATTTAGAACCACCTCGCGCTGCTGTCCTAAAAGCATATTTATCCTGCTAAATTATAAAATAAACTAGAAACCAATCTGCATAACAGCTCAAAAATTCGTTGCTAGGATCTTGTTGGGGATGATGCAGTTACTAGACGGAGACAAGGCATAGGACCTTCAACGTACCGTAATCTGGTCGAGTCAGTACGTAGATGTGGTCCCACTATGGGCGAAAATCTACATTTCCATTTGATCCGAAATCCATAACCTCCAAAAATAATTAAAAAGCCCTCGTGGTGTCACAAGCAACTTAGTCCGAAGGATATGGTCAGAAATAGCCTTTCCATCTTAGAGCAAAACACATACCATTTTACAGAGTGCAGAATAATATCTCATCGACATCAAAGATGTAAACGTAAACTAACAGAGCAGTGCCTCTAGTATGTGGTTCACTTGCGAAACAATGGCAATGACAGACCTACTTCATGTTGACAATCTAGATGATGTAACAGTGTACCACAGAAATACAGGAAACAATAAAGTCTACCACACCAAGGACTTTAGGAGGTCTCAGAGAAGGAATGGTTCTTATGTTGTTACAAACAAAGGAATGTATGGTCAAATTGAAAACATACTGGAAATACACAAACACGGCCAACACGGTCAACAACAGGCCCAGAACCCTCACCGTCGACCGTCTTCAGATACGTCTGGAAGGCGCTCATCCCATCTCATTGTCAACAAGGTGCTGGGAACGTCGTCAACTATGTGTACCGCGATCGAGTTCAAAAGAGGGGACTGCCGCACGCGTACACATCGTCGTGACGATGCGCGACTCTGCGACCAAGCCGCGCACAACGAGGACAAAGATCATCAGGGCGCGGACATTCGGATCCGGTGACGACCGCGACTATACGAGATTCGTCACAGAAGTGATCCACAACAAGTGTTCAGCCCTTTGTGCTGGAAGCCAACACTTCACATCCTGCCTCGAAAAACACTTCTAGTGGAGTTCTAAGCAATAATATTGCAAATAGTGATATAGAATGAAAATTTGCAAACTTACCCACTTTGACTATAGGGAATTCAAAAAATTGATGGCTCCACGATGGAGTTCTTATTATTAATATAATTAATTTAATTAATAATTAATTGAAAATAATTAGATAATTTTATGATACGAACTTCAAAGTGTCAGTAAATTAAGTCAGGTTTTTTCCTTTGTAGTTGTTCCGTTTGAAAACAAGTTAAGTACCTAACATGATGCTTTGTTTTAAGTGATTTTATTATAAATTTTTGATCGATACAAATATGGTTGATCATTTAGGATGCCCTAGGCATTCACGCGTATTTTTTCGGCGTAAAAAGATTGCCAAAAGCATAGGCCACTAGGTCTAAATTAATTATTGTGCATATTTTCACTTGAAATTGAAGATAGTGTTGTTAATGTTACGTTATCCACGTTTTTGCTGATCGAAATGATGTCTCATAATAAATTGTTTCCCTTACTTCAGTACAAACACGTGGCGTATGCAACGGAGTTCAACCCCCCAACGTTGAACGGAATTCTAAAAGAGGTTTAAATGTATGCCATTTAACGTTGTTTTATCCATCCCAAGTGCTTTAGTGATTCTTTTTGGCCTTTCCTGACCTAACACGGTGCCGAGTTTGATGTTGTTATCAAACGTCTTCCCGCCCATGAACGTTTGTGGGAAAACAAGAAACTATGGCGACCATCCCGTGCAGAAACCCAACAAGGGTCATCGTAACATCAAGGTAAGATTTGAATGATAACTATTTTATTTAATCAATCCCATAAAGCAACTTCTGTGACGAAACTAACGGAGGGGAAACACCATAAATTCAAGTTTTACATTTTCCTCAATGTGTTTCCTTATAAGAAAACACAATCTGCTGTCTGCACAATATCCCATAATGCACTACACCACTGTGATGGAGAAATTGGTTTTTATCTTTGAGGTCGTGAAGTGCCTTATATTTGTTTTCACAAAATATGGAAATAAACAATAGCCTCGCCCATTGCTAATAATATGCAGCAGACTAAAAGAAGGATAACTTTTACTCCCGATTGTCTTTCCAAAGGAATCAGGTAGGCCTATTGTACAGCAAGTAGTCACAATATTTTGCCTTACTGACGATTTCATCAGCCAGACTGCACCGAGTTGAGTTTGATCTGTGCCAGGATCACAAAATTTAATAGTTAATATTTAGTCTTTACTGATAAAACACATTTTTACGTATAAATCAAGACTCGTGCGGAAACTTCTATTCGTTTTCTGCGTTGTACATACTGTAGGCCTATTGTAAATGTAAAACTAATTTATCCCCATAAATTCGGCAACCACCCTCAATTCTCGAAGTGTAATTTCTGGGGGCTATCATAAAGACCCATTCACAACCAGCTTAGTTTGCTCATCTTACTGATGAACTTAAACTTTTATAAAAATTAGGTTCTAGTCGATGTCCAAAACAATTAAAGTAGCGTAGACATAGCAAAAAATGTGTGTCAATAAGCCAGTCACGTGACTTGCTTAAATTTTCTAACCACAAATTGGCAACAGAAGAGGTAAAGCCCTACCTAATCAACATTGATTTAAAATTATCATGGCTTTCGTATAATTCAAGGCTAGTAATTTATTGGAGAACTCGGCTGTTGGCCGTACCCACTAGCTAGCATATTTTAAAACCGACATTTGCTATGTTCCGTTATTTCTAAAAGTAAAAAATGTACCCTATTGCTTATAGTCCTGTACAATGCGGAAGCGTGAATTGGTCACGTCTACGTCTACTTCTACAGACTGGCATACTTTACTAAACAAGTAAAGTTAAGTAAATAACTAAGTTAGAGGCGATTATTGTGAACGAAAACACTACTTTCCAGAAGTCCTACTAAATAACGTTAAAAGTTTAAGTTAGCGACTAGGTTTGGTTGTGAAGGTCCTTACACACAAGACTAAATATAGTCTGATGTAGTAAGCCGTTATATTAGTTGTAGTTATGGTGTTTAGGGCACTCAAACAGAGAGAGTTATTAAGTGCCATGTCAAGTGTATGGAATCTTCCAAATTTTCTTTTTCCATAAATTGTGGATTACCACCATGTTTCTTCTTTCTAAGGGAGGAACGTTAAGGGCGACGCGGGGTGACAAGGGGGGGGGACAGGCCTGGCTGTCAGAACCACCACAAGCCTAATGTGGGGGCAGGGCTTCCCCCACGTCCGTGGTCGTACTTCGTCTGTGTCATCATCGTCCGTGTTTGACATTGTCGTGCCGTCGGGGAGGTAGTCAAAGGGAAAAGGGAAAGTTCCCCGACGAACGACCGAAGAGAAGATATAATCAATATATATAAGAAATATTAAAAGGTAGTTTCAAATCATGTTTAGGTTCCATTTGATGCCCATTTGCTATGATTTTGATTTCGTTGATGATTCCATTATAGTTATTTATAACATTTGATTATTATGTGGGCCCCCGGCCCACTTTTTGTTTATTCTTTGACATTAAGTTTTAAAAACATGATATTCTCAACAACAAAAGTGGCTACACTTTGGTCTTTTCTATAAGCTCCAGAGGAAATTGCAGGTTATCATGCCCTAGCTATTATTTGCTTATAAAAAATTAAGCAATGATGTCCATCTTAGGCTTACCTTTTTTTGTCACTTAATGCCATCACAGCGCAATTTACCTATACTTGTCAATTGAAACTAAAAGTGTGACTATAGGAATATAAAGCTTACTTTACAAAGTTAGGCTATTTGAGTACTTGTGTTTAAGACTATCTATGTGCCAACACTAGTTGTAGGTATGCATGCCTGCATTCATCGCTTGATGGACACAGGTAAACGCCTTTGCGTTGCACAGTGTGCTGCCAGAAAGCAAAGAGGCGAAGGAAGCCTGCTGTAGTTTGGAATTTCCAAAACGGTCATTTTTATGCATCCGAAAAATGACTGTTAAAAAGCCAAGGAGGCCAACCTGCACTAACTGCTGCAGTAGAAAAATGATTGTAGATAGGTTAGTGACGTGCCAGTGTTGCTATCCTATGAATCTCGTTTTATTTTTTTGGAATTTTTGGGTAAAAAGACTATTAGTCAAATCATATCTAGATAACCTTAGCTAATAACATGCCAGGAGCCGAGTTTTAGTTTGCCAAATCGTTCTTAAATCCCCCCCGAAACCTGCTGTCTAACGATGGGACCACGACATAGACAATAACACAAAAAACATTATTTGAATTGACACGTTGTTCTAAATGCTTGCCAGTTGAAGACAAGAACAGCCCAAATTTGTTGTCTACTTGGAGACAAAAAAAATTGACAAACAGGTCGAATTTCCCGTGGCCGAGAGATTGCCGTGTGTAGTAAATTTTCGAAAAGCGACCAGATTGTTGGGTGTTTGCAGTCTCCACTGCCTTGAGGAGGGGACAACTAAGTTTAGTGCTGCAGTGAAGAGGGCCCTAAGGATCAGGTGAAGCCTTAAAACTTTGTTTCTAGTCTTTTGTATGCAACAATTTGATACCAAATTAATCTTCTTAATAACACTAGCCATTAAGTAATTGGGTGAAAGCACCCGTGTATTAATTTATTTATTATAATTTGCTAATTATGTATTCTTTATTTTCTATAGGCTTCCCCAAAGTCTACCTGGGCTCAAGGCTCACCCTGACTTGACTGCCTTAACCAAAACATAACTTGAAAACTACTTCACCATCAAAATCAATGTTCCATAATAATGTCAAAAAGTGCACATCAACTCAAAATCAAGACACGAACCTTACAAGCTATCAAAATGTAGCATTGAAAAGATAAGTAAAAAAGACTGATAAAGAGCCTTAAGGGAAATGTTAAAACTTTATGAAAAAAAAAGATGTAAGAAAAACAACAGGAAGATACTACACAGATAGTACAACTAAACACAAAAACAACAGAAGATACTACACAGATACTAACAACTAAACACATCAGCATGTGAAGGCAATCATAACCTCAATGAAATCCTTGATCACATAAAAAACTTTGGAAGGTCAATTGGGATTGGTCGGAAAGTACCATAAGCTTACTGTATTGCTGGCGACTGTCCTCGACTAAACTAAAGGGTTATGTTATTTAATCTAACCTAATGGTAATGTACCATGATCGATTCACGTGTTGAAGACTTAAGTTACATATTTTTTATCTAATTTCCATAAGTAAACATTTTTTTTTAAATCACAGGTCCCATGACCAGCCACGCACATTCAAAATCATCCCGGCTCATGTAGAAACACGTTAGAAAAGTATATGGGTAAAGTCGAGTATGGGGTTGGAGTTTCGGAATAATCGAAACTGATGTGAAAACCTTGCCCTAGCAAAACAGGTACAAGCATGAAACACCAAAAGTCTGGGGCGAACAGCACCGCCTGGTACCCCACCCTACGGTTGGTCACCAGTCCTTACCGAGGGTGCTGGCGTTCTGCCACGCCGTGTGTCCAAGGGCGTCCGCTCAGCGAAGCGCCGTCTACTCTCGTTTTGCTCGAACTAAATTAAATTGGCTCAGTATCTAAGCGTTACCACAGGTAGGACTGAAGTCTTTTTTTGAATAGAATAGTTGAATGAGGGACGAAGCAGGGGGATAGCATGACACTACTCTGAAAACTCATAATCCATATTGGAAAGGAACATTACCGTTAGCCATGCAAATAATGCTTCCTATCACTCGGTTGAAAGTGAAGAAGAAATGACCTAATGTCGTAGAGAAAAGACAACCTTAAAAACTGGCTTTCAAGTAAAACGTCTGCATTACACAGACGCGATATGGTCAAAACTGAAATTAAAAAACATAGTTAATCTGCACAAGGAGCGGTATAAAATAAGTACGTTAGAGGACGAAACCCGCGGATGAAAGACAGGGACGCCAATATTGTGCGCCTTGCCTCCATACCATTGTGAAATTAAACCCAATTGAAATGGTAAGAATTATGGTCAAGGAGTATGAGGTTCGAAAAACACATCGTTTAAAATGGCTAGAGATCGAGTGATTGGTCGCCCGAAAGAGTATGTACCTCCCGAAGTACGCCAGATATTTGTGGGTTATTAAGCTGAGGCACGTTCCCCATAAAAAATAGAACTGAGTTTTGGGCACTGGATATCGCCGTGTTGACCACTGTGGAAAGTTTGTAAATTAATTTTGGGCATGGCAGCGATACTAGACGCCGACCTCCGGGAGAGCGATTTGGGTGTGTGACCAATGTTTGTATTTTGTTTTTATAAAAAGAAATGTAATAATGGTTGGACGTGCTTAGTTTAATAGCATATATTACGTAAGGAAAGAAGCAACAAATGAATAAATAAAAAATTATCTCGGGGTTTCAAGTGAAATTGAGGAATGCATACGAGATTCAAATGTTGAAGGCAGAGCTGAGGAAAAAAATGATATGATAAAGTCACTTGTCGAGAGTGACACCAGTGTAGGCTACAAAACGTGTAGAAAATCGTAAGGAGGAGACCGTAAGACATTGCTATTGGACTAATAAAATACATCATTTACTATTATTATTTTTAATATCGGCGTGGTGCTGCGGGGAGTGGGTTGGGTGCAAGAGTGAGATAATAACAGGCGACTAGACTAAAAATACACTATTTTTATAGAAGGTAGGTATGTTATAAATTTGGTATTTGGTATTCTATCACAGATGTGGAAGTATATGCCTCATTTAGAAATCTTCAAAGACACATGATATAGGCCGACAGACCAAAAAATAAAACGTTTTATTTCCACCACGAGATGGCGGTCTTTTACATGTGGGGACAAAACACGAGTAACTTATTGGACAACAATATTGGATAACAAACCGAACTGTATGTCACTTCATTCATTAAACATTACCAATGCAAGTATGTGGATGAATAGGAAAATAAGATGAGCTTTCTCACGATATAACATTTTAACTGTAGGGTGTGAGGGGTAGTGTGTTTTTTAGGACGCTTAACAGTAGAGTACCATTGTCATGAACAGGAACTACACTAAACACACACAGACCTGAACAAACGGAACAGGCGGTGCACAATACTGCAGATAACGAACACTTACTGTGGCGCAATATGGAAATAAAGTGAAGAAAGACATCAGTACTGACAGAACAGACATATCTTCAAGAACAGCACGAAAACACGTCCGCCCTGGACAAGAACACCGACGACTGCGAGGTGAGCTGCCGGCCACTGAGCTGTCTGTGTGTTTGCCCTGTGTTGACGGTAGCTCAAAAGGTGCGGGGCGGCGAGGTCATCTCGATGTTGCGCGTCAAGTGCATGGAAATATTCAAAAATCGTATTGATGACAGTAGCACATGATGAATTAATTGATTATTCCCACGACCAACTCTCGAGCTTCACTCCCGCGATGGCTGTTACCATACCCCTCCCAACTGTCGCAGTCACAATGCAAGGCTGTTATATCAAACACACTCACCCCTGTTCTGCATTTCTGTTTTCAACATTACATATTTAGTAAAAGTATTGTTTTATTTTTTATTACAATGGCTAATATAATCGTGATGTTATTTCTTAAAATTAACCTGACTTAGTTGCTGTTGAAAATAAAGTTCGGTAATGAATGAAACAGATTAAGCCGAAGAAATTGTTCGATATAAAGAGAGTTACATGTTTATGGCCTCGTAACCAATATCACTAACAGAAATTATGGATTTGTTATGAAGAGAATGTTACTCTATAATTAATTGAAGTAGTCCTTAATAAACTGGAAATACATGATTCCACAGAACCCAACAGCTTACAATCACGTATTATATAGCCGAATCTTATTGATGACCAGTCAAATACTTTCGTGCACAACAGGAATCACAATGAGCGAGCCTCCTAAAGACGAAAGAAGGAGTAGAATAAAGGCTTCACGGCACCCATATCTTTTTCATAATTAAGTATGCGGTTCAAAAATATTCTCATAAAAGTGTGTCTCGATACGCTAGGTGACCATTCTAACTGCTTGCCAGAGTGCAAGTAATCAAAAACTAAAGATGAACGCACAAATTTTGCTCCCATTGAACGACCGAATAGTTCTAACGATGATGAAGCTAATTAGATGTAAGCAGTATCTAAACATTACAAAAGATAGACTCGTGTTTTAATACCGATGGTCCTCTAGCCAGAAAGGAGAGATTTTCCTTAGGCATGCCGTGCCAACCTGTTCCTGATGTTCCTCAGGGTTCGTTCTCGATGATACAGAAATTGTCACAAAGAAGACTCCTTACTTCTCCCTCACTACCACAGGGGGCTAGGTATGTGTCCTCGCCATCGGCTTACTAACGTTCGTCAGTAGGGGGCCATTTTTTGTTTTTGGAGGACGACCAGTGACAAGAACTAAGAGGGTACGCTGAGCTTGGCCCAACTCAAATGTGCGCAAACATGGTTGATGATTTCTGCTGAACGGTGGTAATATCAGTACCATATTTTGAGAATGGGATGTAATAAAGTACTTTTATATTGTATTTGTAATTGGTTTCACACAAATACAGCGTTAAAGATCCATATCGAGACATAAGTTCAAACAGTGAAAAAATGGAAATCACAAAACATGGATTACAAATTCTGGGAAATTCCACCAAACCGTTTATCTTACGATAAAACCAAATTAACCTGCGCAGTTTACATTGATTTAAACGTTGGGTTCCATATGCAAATTTGAGTTAAAAAAATCTGTAAACTTGGACTAAATTCCCAAAGTGACCAAAATGAGTAACTTGTTGTGATTTTACTAAATTTTAATTCAAAATCAATGGAATTAATTTAGGAATATGCGTAAAATGGAATAACACAGATTATTCTTTATGAACGTTAGTGTGAAATTTGATAATGGCTGTTATAAACCGTTTTTTTACCAAAAAAATCCAGAAAGCTGAGCACTCAAACTCGCCTCGTTCTAGGCTCCGATACCCTACTTAACTCAAAGACATACCGATTACACGAGCTAACATGTTCGACAAGAGGTTTTTAATGAGACCCAAACACAACAAACAAAAAAAAAAAAACATAAAGAGAAATCTCGGTATACAAGAATCAGCAATAACCATAGTTTCAGCACAAGGAGTAGGATGAGATATTTTGGTATCAACAGACTGCACATATGAGAAAAGTCCCCACATATGCTGGATCAATCTTGATACAATAAACTTCCCGACAGCTAACGTCAAAAGCCTTCTGAGATCCTCAAAAGCCTGGAGAACTAAAAAAAATGAAAATGAAATGCCAAAGATAACAGCACTAGATCACAAGAGCTTTTCTTGAGTAGCAACAAAACCTTTAGTCTTGGACGGAACAGCCATTTTCTAAGATTAACAGACGTCTAACTGAACACATTCAGCTGACACAGAAGCAAAAGCCATGTGCTGTGCAAGCCGAACAAGAGCAGACCAAAGACCATAAAAAAGCACAGTACATAAACCGTGTCAAGGCTCTAATCTCACGCTGAACAGAACCTAGCACTTTCTGAAACATTAACTTATCAGTGTGCACGGACGGAACGATGGAGCACAACACTGAGATGACGAGCGTGCTCGGACAAGCAGGACCAGAATAAGAGAGAATTAAACTTCCAAGTCTGGACAAAACAGACAAACCTCTAAGTAACAAAATTAAACAAAATAAGGAAGAGAAACGAGGACACAGCCAGACTTGAAAAGCCAACACAACAGCAGACAACAGAAGCTAACTCTGTGTAATGAGGAGGCCAATGAGACCAGAGCGAAGAGCGCGGACTAAAACACGTCCGCCTGGGACAAGAACCAACTGACGACTGGAGGCGAGCTAAGCGAGGCTCTCTGCTGGGGGCATTGCAGGTAGTAGTCAAAAGGGGGGGGCGGCGAGTCTTATCGAAGCTGCACGCCAAGGTGCATTGACATTTTCAAATAGTGTTGATGACAGTGGTGCATGTGCTACTAGGTGTGTAATTAATGGGTTGTGAGTAAAATTGAAGCAGATGTAGTGAGACTCATCGTTGACGGACACTACATCGACGCAGATATCATATTTTGAGGGATTTTACCTTTTACTATGTAAAACGACTAACTGTAAAATGGTGCATTTCACTTGATGCTTCGGGAGGCCAACAGCCCAAGTGCCAAGGAATACTGGGCACTCTGCAAAAAAGTAGAATACCTAACTAAAAATATACGTTTCCGAGCAGACAATGTGGTTGAGAAGGCAAGGAATGGGGATCACTGGACATGGCCACAGTGCGCGTAACTCCCAATGGTGCAAGAGTAAGCGGTGACTTAAAAAAAAGAAAAAAAGAGCCATTGTAACTGGCCCCGCATTAGTATAGTATTAGTAGATTTTAGGCGCGCTCTAAGAGCTAAGATATTATTCGCGCCTCCAAGATAAAACAATTTCTATAAGTGTGAGTACCACCATGTGTACTTCTTCCAAGTGGCCAGGGACGTAAGGGGAGGAGACGCGGGGGGGACAAGGGCATGTGGACAGGCCTGGGCTGGTCAGAACCAGCCACAAGCGTATGGCGGAGGGCAGAGGTTCCCCCACGTCGTCGGTCGTATGAGTCTGAGTCATCACGGCGTCCGGTGTTCGCTCATGTCGTCGCCGTCACGGAGGTAGTCAAAGGGAGGGGGAAAGCTCCTCGCCGACGACCCAGAGCTCGCCATTAGTTTCAGGGAGTGACTCCCCTAATCAAGGGCCAAACACGAGAAGGGGTTGCGAGTTGGACTTTGAGGGCTGTCAGGAGATCTTGGCGAGTATTGGAATAAAAGAAGAGCCATTGGAGCTTGAGCCACAGCTAGGTTGATTGATGATTAATGATGTTCAGGTGGCTGGCTGGGGCTTGACTGAGCATGGAGCTCCGCCAGTGAGCACTGAAGTACTTGGAGAGGCCGTATGTATCATCAGATACTTGTTTGGACTCCATCGAACTAGAACAACAGCATCTGCTCACAGAAGGAAGCCTTGCGCTGGTTTCGTGCAACAAAAGCACGAGTGTGTTGGTGGATGGAGACTCTGGTGGGGGGCTCGTGTTTCTCTACACGGGTTTGCAGCTAGGCCTATAGACATACCCAAATTGCACTTCAAGTATTTGAGTCCTTACATTTGTTTACAGATTTGGAGTAAACTATTGCTGCTGTGCGCTTCAAAGCAATAAGGGACAATCTGTGCATCGAAAGAAGCAAAACCTGTGGGTCGGCTGTAAAGAAACGGCGGCATGGCATTAGAGCCCAGTCTTGCATTTCTAGATGGCAATCTCGTGCTAGAAGTGAGAAATGCCCCTGAACTGTCTAGGGTCAGTATGTTAGTGTGTACCAATAGTGACCATCTTCTTAGCACAACCTCTGCAAGGCCTATCGTTACACTGTGCATAACATCCAGACTCATGTATTGGCCTTTTTCTTTTAGCCTTGGGCAAGCACAAGCGTGTTTCCATTTCACTCCTGTGTAGGTCTACTTTGGGAGAATTATTATTGTAAATTATATAAGTCAGCTTGTTGCTGCTATTTCAATAGCTAGATGTGTATCATTAATTTAAAGCGTCCGTATCCAAGCTACAGGTTTACAGTTCAAGCTGACGAGTTGTACGGTGGCTCCCCTACACTGATATAGAGTTCCTAGATGAACACGTGGAAGACTATGAAATTTCAAGTGGGCCTATTCCCTCGGTTAGACTCACCCAATTCAACACCAACACAAATCGAAGCGGGTACCAGAATCCACTTCGCAAGGTTGTTTGTTTATTATCTATGTTAATTATTCCACCGGTATTGATAAACCTTTACTCACTAAAAAATGCAGTAATTTTTTGTTTGAAACCGGTTACAAAAAGATATTAGTGATAGAAAAGATGTCAATAAAACCTTCCCTCACAGATAATTTTTATCAGATCAACTCCACGACAAGCGATTATGCTATAATTTCTTAGCTACAGTAAACCTTTTAACATTCAATTAAAATTCATTAATTATTTAACAATTAGAAAAATTCGATGGGCACTGATAAACTTAATGTTTCGTGCACCTCAATCCCAAGAATAACTAACTTCTCGGTCTAGGCACCATAGTTTTAACCCATGATAACATAACTAAAAACACACTCCTTGTTTTTATATGTGGTTTACATACCTACTTGCCTAATACCATTGACCGGTGGAAGGCGCTCTCTTATTTCTATCAGTTTCTACCCTAGACAAAAAATGATTCATGATGAAGATCCTGCTCCCTTTTGCAAGGCACTAGCTAAAATACTTACTGTTTTGTTTCATCCAATTGAAATGTAAATTGAAGTGGAAAAGTTTCTTCGAGACCGTTGGGTCAAAGAAAACAGGCTACACACTTTTAAGGCCAACCAAGTGGGTCAGCAAGCCAACAACATCTTCTGGATTGCGCCCTTTTCAAGTATCTTGAATTTTAAACCTTTGTTATGAAAAAGGGAAAATGCACGACCATCTCAACCTCTGACGTCAGAATTCCTAAGAATTCTCACTTATCACAATCCTCGAACTCATCAGTTCATGATTCTGCACATCTATGGTAACAAACAGCCCCCCCCCCCTTCCCCCAGCAGTATACAGACATTAAACTTCACTTCGGAAACATCTGTGGCCATGGGAAGATGAAAACTATTTATGGGTACTCAATCGGGCACCAGTCCTTCCAGGCGCGTAGGAAGGGAGGGGGGGAATGGGGGGAGTTCCCCCCCCCACTCTTTTTACCGTGAACCCCCCCCACTTCAGAATCTTAGAAATTCAGTCTCGCCGTAAATACGCACGGAAACAAATTCTGAATAACGAATTTCAATTTTGAATTTCCCACTGTGATTCTTTTGTTTTGTAAAGAGAAAAAGTACATTCCAATGGAATAGGTAGCATGCGGATGTTGTGCACACGGTATTGCAGTCCGGTATACTGGGTACTGGGGCGCAGGCGCGGGTAACCTGCGCCATGGGGGTGTGCTGGGAGTGCGATCGCACCCCGGGCGTTCGACATTCCAGGGCCCCCTGTGGAACATTTTGTACACACTTACACTTCAGTTCAGACCACAATATATATGGATTGTAGGCTATTTGTTTACTGCAAAAAAGAGTTGCCTAATAAGACATACATTAGATAGGCCCCTAATATTAACGATGACCTCATGGGTGCCTTAAGGCAGCCTCTTCAAAAGAGAATGGTTGTTCAGTGTCTCACTTTTCAGGTGTTCAGTAGGAACTAGTGACTAGTATGTATAGCTAATTGACTTTCTCGCCGCCACGCTACGAGAAGAAATTTGATGTGATTGTAAGTATTTTTACGTTGGGTTTGCTCAGTTCCAAAAGAGGGGATGCGTTGGGTGGGGGGGGGGGCGGGGGCAGTCCGGCGGCGGCGGGGATGTAGAAGTAGTACCGCGAATCGTCTCATTACAGGGTACCCGACTACAGCTTACGCTTACACCTTATTATTGGAAAGTTATGACATGATTTAATCAAAATGTCCAGTATACAGCATCCCCAAGATCGCATTTGCGAGTGTCATTGGTACTTGCGGAGTTACATTATTTGGTTGTAAAGCTTCCTCATAATATAATTGCGCGAGATTTGAATTGCGAGATGAGCTCGGGTAGTGAGTGGTACTAGTTGGCTTCGCCCCAGGCCCCGGCTTTACTACGCAACCTCATACGGGCCTGTCTACATGCCAGCATCCCGGGCCTTTCGACCCAGTCCGCGCTGCTGGGGGTTGTTAACGAAGACTTGTTTGTGGCTGGTTAGTTTAAGTTATGACTTGACATGACAGTGGAAGGAAGAGAACTCAGAACAATGAAGAAAAGACCTTCAGCTCTTGTGCACTGGATCAAAAAGCCATGCATGATCTATCCTCTTAACTATTCCAACTTTAGTTTTCGTTTTATAGTTTTTACTGATACAAAAAATACATAATTCGGGTTATGATTTCAGCCTATGATTGTTCTAGACGCAACAACACACACTCTTAAACCTGTAATTTCAAAAATTTTCCGCTGCGGCGCTGTTGTTGGGGGCGAAACCCCCGGTTTGGCAGCAGATTTGTTGGTCCCCCCCCCCCATCGAAAAGGAGTTCCTACTGCGCCTGGATCCTTCCTAAGTTCCTCTCCAACAGTTAAACAGCATTCCGTCACATCAAACAAACACCAAGCTACCACTTCAAGTCCCAGTTCAGGCCAAAGAAAATGATCAAACTCTCTCCTCCCTCCATCTTAAAGCTTTGAAAAGGAAAAACTTTAATTGGTCTTCCAAAGCATCTCTCCTCAACAAAAACCACCCCTACAACCCCTCCTATACCCATTAATATCCATCGAAAAATAATGGAAATTCTATCCAAATTACACGTACACCAATCACAACCTTCTAGAACTGCCAGTTGTGTGCCAAGCTAGTCAACACCACACAGGACATACTCCCAACCAAATAATACACCTTCATCATGCGCTCAGCCAGTGAGCTCAGATAAGGGAATCCACGTCGCAAGGTTTGTTTGTTGTATTATCGTGTTAATATTCCACTAGTAAATGATAAAACCTTACTAGCTAAAAATGCGAGGTATTTTTTTTTTATACCTGTACAAAAGATAGAAGTGATAGAAAAGATTTCAATTAAAAACCTTCCCTCACAGAAATTTATAGACAACTCCACAAACAAGCGATTTTGTTATTAATTTTTACGTAAAGTAAACCTTTTCAATCAATTTAAAATTCATAATTATTTAACATATTAGAAAAGTTCGATGGCGCACATGGATAGGTTAATGTTTTGTGCTTAAACCCCAATAACTAACTAACTTCTTAGGTCTAGGCCATAAGTTTTAACCCATGATAACATAAATACCACAATCTTTGTTGTTTATCCATGGTGGTGTTGACATGCCCTAGCCTAATACCATTGACCGGTGACACTTTTGCACCATGGTCACCACCTAAACGGGGAAAAATCGATTAGGACCCACCTCTGAAAAATTACTCAGCACGTCATTTCTGAGTAAATGATTTAAAATTCACGCCTCTATCACTAAACCCCGAATGGTTGGGTTAAGAAACCAGGCTATATTGTTGCAATGACAGGACCACCAATATAACACCAATATAAAACAGTCGGTTTTGCTAGATGCTACATGAAAAGTGGTTCGACATAGTCGAAACAACTACAGTTAACAAGGACATGGCAGCGGCCAGAAAGGATTTAATGTGGACGTGGTTCGTGATGTTGCTCCGAGGGACAGTATCATCCTGGCACCAAGCTCCTCAAAATCAAAGTCTTGAGACAAGGTGGACCAGTTGTCAAGAGCAGGAGCTCGCCAGGCTATTTCTGTAGGTCTCGATATTGATCTGCAGGTCTTCAAGGTAGGTGCTATTTTGTAGCCATCACATTTATTATGTGTTCACGTGCGATGGACTTTTCATTCATTCGATCATTATTTGGCTCAACAGTTTTATCACATATTCTAAAGAACATTCAAACTATAGCCTACATAGGGTTTAATAAATAAAAATAATGCCTATGCGGATGCATATATAAACTTGGTATGATACTTCATGTTAAATCTTGGATATAATAAACAAAAAAAAAAAAAAATTAACTTTCCTATAAGACATGCTATTGATCTTTTTATTATTTCTCTTGTTCTTCCGCAGTGGCCGCACGGTTCAACTTACAGAATGCACCATTATAGATTGGCAGCGAATGATCGATGCCCTGTGCCGTCATGGCACTTGGAATCTAGTACATTCCTCCTCCTTGAGCGTACCAAACGACGAGCCAGTTATGGCGAGACTTTTACAGCGGTCTCCCCGAGTGGACGCTAAGGTCAATAAAATTGGACCGTGTCCGCTTCGAGTTGAACAAATAAACTAAATTCATTGTCTGCAGCTGATGCGGCTGATGTTGAAGGAGAGTTTGTCAAAAAATGTTACGGACAGACTGGGGAGCGATTTAAATCCCGATGAATACCATCCTTGCAATGAAAACGAGCCTGGGAGAACTACACGAAGTTAAGGTCCGCTTGCACCTCTTTAAAAAGTTAGTCTTAATATCGAAAGAAACATAAACACTAAGTAGTTGTGTATATTTCCGACCTACGTAAATAGGGTCTTTAAATTCATCGCCGCGCTCAAGAACAGTGGACGACACTGTTCTTGAGCTGACATTGTGGTGTAACGCGCGAGGAAGGTTCCGGTCTATCTGTCGAAATAGTTGTTTACTAAAACAAAGCGGAAGACGCGTTCACAATCACTAAAACAATACATAACACTGGTCAACAACACTTGTTTGAAAAATATAATGCTAATAAAGTAGCTATGGGATAGCGTCAGTTTTCGCTTAATATAAAAAACGTAAATTGTTAGGGTTTGCCAAGAAAGTGGTACGTATCGAACATTCGAACCGGGGACCTTGAATAAGTCTCGCGTGTTAGGGCTATCTATTATAATGCACCGTAAAAAGATAAACAATATTAAATCATGTGACACTGACTGTCTATACATATACCTCACCTCATTAGTACAGTAGATATACTAGTATTGAGTAAATGTATGATTTAATTTCAATACTATGTGAAAAAGTACGCTCAAGGTTTTCGGGCAGGGGCAGTGTTGTTTACTATGTACCTAATTACATAGCTTATCGTTTTTCGAGTAGATGCAGGCCTGGCACATAAGAATAGAACCATTCCAACATAAACATAAATAAAGAATCAACCGTCAACAGCATGGGACAACATACAAAGAGTACTGCATAGTGCATCAGCATTTAATATTATACTTTCGACTTGTAGCCCGGGGAGGGGGGGGGGGGGACACACTTGCAAAACTACAAGTCGATTGTCGAAAACAACAGAATTTCATGACTTTGTAAGTAACACTCTGATACTTGTGCTAATGGAAATGGAATGCCGTACCTAGGCTTAGAGACAAGACAAGGACAATAAATGAAATGAAATGAAAAGTTTTTAAAGGAAAATATGATCGTTCCAAGAACACAAAACTACTCATCGTCAAGACTCCCAGATAAGACTGAAAGTGCACCCTATTGGAACGTTATTCGCCTTCTCCTGCCTTATTTCTATTGTAAAAACACGTGAAATGATGCTAGTGCTCCATACACGAGATACAAGATTGTATAGGCGTCCCTATTGTATTTCCAGCGCTCTTGTAGTGAACAACAGATGTACCATGTTAGTAAATCAATCCAGATATTACAAAAATGCCATCTCAGCCGGGTGAGAGATGCGACATGTTGTTTGTTTCGACCGAATTTAAACGAGTATTCAATGTCCTGATCCCCCACCCTCCTTCAAAGCTTGTGTCGCGTGCTAAGATGATAGCCCAATAAGATTGACGCAGCTCGCCTCGACACTGACACTCTGCCGGCCGCTACTCGTGCCACGTGCACGATGATAAGGGGGAAGATGAAGGAAATGTCATTTGTGCACATCTTAACAATAATTTAGCGTTACCAAGATTATTTTTGAGTCAATCATTTGTGTAAATGGAGTCACTTAGGTAAAATAGATGTCTGTGTAAAAACCTTTAAATAAGAGCTGTGAACGATACCTTCTAAGGTGTTGTAACTCCAGCGAGCGTATAGCTGACCCGTTGTACAACCTAGCTGATGAAGATTTGAAGTTCTTGAGGAGATTGTTTTTGTACCAGCAGAGGATGAAATCTAGAGACTGGATAAAGATGAAGATTTTGGCCTAGACGCAACGCGTCAAAGATGTTAGGGTTGTAAACACCCTTACGCTCGGACTGGTGTTGTAACAACCCCCCCGCTCCCCATTGTACAACTATGCCTGATGAAAGATTTTGACGTTCCTCAAAGAGATATTTTTGTACCAGCAGAGCAAGGAAATCGAGAGACTGATAAGATGAAGATTGGCCTAGACGCAGCGGTTCAAAGAGTTGAGGTTGTAACCCCAGTCGAGGGCAGCGTATGCGCGTCCCCGTTTGACAACATATGATATACACATTTGAAGTTCCTTTTAAAGAGTATTTAACCGCTTAAACTCAAAAAATATCATTTCATCAGGACTAACTAGTAATGAATTTAGCAATTAACAGAAAAATTACAGGGCCACCATGACCTCACAAAAAAATTGTCAAACATGGACATTTTGCGAGTCTAGGTGCCATCGCAAAATCTCCCATAAAGAAATAAATGGGACGATCTTAGGCCCAGGACCTTGGAGGATTTTGAACAAAAAAATATTGGCCATTATGACGTACTCAACAGCCTTTTCTGTAAAAATTCTCTATATTTTGTTTTGTAATTTCGGCAATTAGTTCGGTCAAAAATAGCTGATTAACAAGCATCGGGTGTGATTTGAATGCATATTTTTGCGTGTTTGAGGGTATAATTTGGGCACAGTTCAAGACACGAGTTATAAAGGGCATTTTAGATAGGCCACTATGCTCTCGTATCCGATTGGACCAAAAAATGAAGCAGGTTAAAGCCGATTTAGGGAATTTTCCAAACAAACAATTTACAATTTCTGGATCAAAAAAATTAAAAATTTCGTGTTGTTTGTTGTGTCAATTAAACTCACAGTTACAAGATATAATTTTTTAACGGTATCTAAGTGTAGTATTGTGCTATAGATCACGTGGTAAAAAAAATAATTTTTGGGGTTTTTAGCTCCCTGTAAAGAGATCTGTTTTGTAAGAGTGGAGGATGGGACATCCGAGACTGATAAAGTTGGAGAACTTTGGCCCCTGGACTGAGAGTTCCGGTAGCACCCACATAATTTTCCATGAAAATCATGAAAGATTCTTTTAGAGCATTGTATCTAGTATTGACAGCAAGCCCAAATACTAGGCCAAGCATGTTTAAACAAAATCTTTGAATGCAATTTGGAACTGGGACGTTTTAAAACGAAGATTATAGACTTTATTTTTATTCCTTGTATCTTTATAAATTAAGGATTTTTTTTTTTTGTTTTTTTTTTTCTTTTTTTTTTTTTTTTTTTAAAACAGGCAAGTATACAATTGTTAGTAAATATTCATTATTAAACCACTTTTAAACATGGTTTATGTTGCCGCTGCAATCTTGTCCCAATAATTTTGCATTGTTTGTTTAAGGCTTGTGTTAAAAAAATACTTTCATATCTGAGGGATAGGACTAATTGGCCAATCTGTCGGGTGTGCTAATTTTGGATGGTAATTTTGCATATAGGTGTCTGCTCTGTTCATTTTCAAGAATCCCGGAAACCCGGGAACACAACCTCCTCCCGACGAGGAAAGTAGGGAAAGTAGGAGGTCGTACCTCCAGTTACAAGCGGAAGGCAAACACTAACAGCATGTTATTGTCTGTTGTGCGTCTTAACAAGACATTACCTGACAAGCATGAAGAATTAAAAGCAAGGGAAAACCTTCCAGTTGACAGAACAGACACCTCCTGAAGTTAACAAACATTTACAGAAAACAATGTGAGGACACCAACAGCCAAGGACTTGCGAACACAACACACGCAGCAGTAAAAACCCGAGATATATCACACCTGACCAAACATAAACCTCACGGGCTGTATGGGACGGAGCAAACGGGGCGAAATACCGAGATAACAAGCACTTGACTGACAAGTAATAGAGAAATAGGAGTTAAAAAAAACTTTCAGTCTGGACAGAAGAGAATCCTCGTAACGGTAAACACACACAAAACAAAACACATTCAAGTCATAACAGACAGCCAACAACTGCTTGTACTGTGGAGACCGAACAACGTTGCACGTGAAGTACATCGACATTATTCAAAATCGTATTGATGACACTAGCATATGATCTCCCAAGGTGTATAAAATTGGTATGCGAGCTATATTTAAAAGTTGTAGTGAGGTCAGCGCGGCGATGCTACATTTTTGCAGATAATGGATGCGAGCAGGTTGTTTAGGATTATACTAGAGTCACTAATGTGAGGAAGAACGCTTATCGATGAGGTAATTAACAGATTATGGCCAATATTAGAGTTGAGAGTATTAAATACCACCCAACATTACTTGACATAGCATACTAATATAAAACATATGATGGCGCTCGGACCCACCGAAGGGAGTGACCGAAACTGCAAGGATTTTATCTGCTTTTTGCTGAAACGGCCTTTCTCCTCAACTGGTTTTTGATGGATTGGATATTGCTAAAACGTTATATTTGTGCAACAAGGCTAATCGAGACGAACCTAAGGGAGGGACGTAAGGGATGGACGCGGGGGACAAGGGGTCACTGAGCCAACCAGAATCCAACACGATGTGAGAAGACAATCGAACACCTGCTGCTCTGCGATGCGCCCAGCATCGTGGTCTTACGGTGGAGTGTGTGCCCGGGCGTAAGTGACAACAACGCCGTTCTGGGCCCTTATCACGACGCAGCCCGAGAGGTTCTTGAATTTGGATTGAGCGTGGCGAGCGAACCTGAAGTTTCCATTTCACTACACTGGAGGGGAAAAAAATCCGAAGTTTTTTTCTTTTCTTGTTTTCTGTTTGTATTTTTTTTGTGTTGGTTAACACGATTCCGGCTTAAACCGTTACTCCAATTACGATGAAATTTTCTGGAGGCGTTACGAAATCTTCTGAACTTAGACTGCCACGTTTTTTGAGCGCAATCGGAAAATTATTTCTGATGTGAAAATCTCAATTTTACGATTTTTTTTCGATTTAAAAAATTTCTTTGACTTACAACACCTACATGCTTTATCCAATTTTAATGATTTTTTCTCAGAACCTTAATTTTGAACATCAACCAACAACCAACCAACCAACTGCGAAATAATGAAAGCCTGGTAACAGCGTAGAATTGCCACTGGTGATGTGGACGTTGACACCCATTCATTAAAGGTACATAAAGGTACGTGACGGTACAATGAACCTTGCTGCGGCTCCAAGACCAGACATAGTGTTTCGAAAGTGGAGGAACCAGAGCTGGAACTGTCGTCAACAAAACCAATTCCAGTTCCTGTTCATCCACAACCACCCTCAAATAGAGTGTCCTGTGTGCCTGGCAGGCAATTTTCCAAGCGGAACACACTTGTGCATCTCCTGCAAAGTAACCATCCATGTAATGGAACCGTGTTCCTTCCGGATTAGTGATGAAGAGGGTTATGGAGAAAGACGTTGTTTTTAAATTTTTTTAATTTCCCATACGTTTCGACCTCACATCAAAAATAATGAGTCTTAAGTCAGGTGCCTCAAAGATAAAACAAAAGAAAAAGCTTTCTTAAAAACGATGGTGTACATAGTAGAAAATAAAGATGAGCTATTTTTTCAGTGGGGGATTTGGTCAAATATATGGAAACATGTCTAGATAACACTGGTGTTAAGGCATGTACTAACAGGTATATGAAAGATAAAATTGAAACGTATTTCGGTGATAAAAGTTGTTATATCAGAAATGTGTGGGAAATCAAACGTTGTTACACATAGGTCCACAGTGTCTACCATCTTTAATGATTATCGTAAATCATAAACTGATGATGATGTTTATGAACATAGCATATCATTTCTATAAATAACAAATTTTTATTTGTTATTTTTAAAATTCCAGCTTTCGTTTAACGCCCCAAATTTTTCCCCAAACGCCACTGCCCCCAGCTTTCCGCTTGTTCACAGGCACTAGAAAAACCAAAAAAATGTTTCTAGCTAGTCCCCAAAACCTAGTATTTTGTATTTATATGTAGTATTTTTTATTTCAGGTCCCGGGGATGAAACGAGGTTTTTGATGGGTCTACAAAATTGTTTTTGGCTCTGTATGAGAAAATAAATTTAAAATTTAGTACCCCAAATTTAAAAACCATACTTTTGGGAAAATTAATTGAAAAATGAAATGAGCAAAAGGGGCACACATTCACAGGAGAAACAATGTGAATCTAAGTTAAAAAAACCAAAAAAAAACTTACACAAATATTTTTAATAATATTATTAATAAAAAAAATAAAAAAAAAATAATTTTTAAAGAGCTCCCCACTCAGTTATAAAACTGAATTTCAGTGGGGGATTTTAAAATCAAAGCGACCAACCAAACCCCTGCAGGCCCCGGGCAATCCGGTGAGCGAAAACCACCAAAGATCGATATTTTTAATAGGAAATATAGCAATCAGGGGTTTGGACAGTGCAAAACCCCGGGAAATAAACGCCAGAATCAAAAAGGCCGATTCAGAAAAACTCTGAAATTTTTATGTGCTTCGTTCCTTGGCCGTCCCCGTCTAGACTGGCCATTCTTCGCCATTATGGACGAAATGTTAGGAAAAAGCCCTGACATAACACCCATCAGCCTGGCAAGCAGCAGTGCTGGATTAAAAAAAAAAAAAAATTGATTCTGAAAGTGAAACGGACAAACCTCAAGCAGGATCCTCCAAAAGTAAACCATCGGAAGTAAATTTTCCGTTGAAGCGGAAGAGGGCTGAACAAGCGGAACCAGCATGGATGACCAATTATCGGACAGAGCAGCAAAAACGCCACCAGGACAAAATGAACATGGCACAATCCCTAGTAGACGTGTTGAAGTTGTTTGCTCCCCAAAAATCCGAATGAATTGTATGCTTCTATTTGAATTGCTTGAATGAATGAATGATTGAATACATTTTATTTCCAATAGAGGTTTTGAATTACCTACTTCCAATTTCACATGAACCTGTAATATTTTTACGATTCAGAATTGTATGTTTGATGCAAGTGCTTGATTACGCCCCTTTTTGAAAAAAAGGGATTACTGCATCAACAAGTCACAAAAAATTCCCCTCTTATTTACTCTTTGAGCATTGTTTTCAATTTCCCTAAAATTGACTGAAACCCATCATAGGGCCCAGGGTGGGGGTCGATGAAGTCTGTTGTTTTCATGCAAATGTTATGTAACAAAACAACAGGCAAGAAAAATTTTTGGGGGATTAGGTCGTCTATGCATATTAGCATTTTAGGGAACGCATGCCTCGTAATAGACCAAACGTCTGCTCAATAACGCTCGTGTTGCTTATGTTACCCCTCCTTTTACTCCTAGGGTTGGAATTTGAAAATTGTAAAATTCTAGAATTTTCATTTGTTGTTTTATTTCGTTGGAAATATTAATAGATGGGCCCCCCACCCACCTTTTCTAAAGTCTTTGTTCTTATGAAAGTCATTTCCGAAAAAAAACACCCCTATCCACAAACACATGTCAGTTCTTGGTTTTTGTTTAAGCTTTTCTGCTCTTTAAACAGGGGCAGGAAACTAAACGTGTTTTTTAAACATTTTTACTTTTTCTGGAAGTCAAAAAAAATTTTTTTTGCCCGTATTGCAAAAAAAAGTCGGAATGGACCCCCAATGGTACAACATAAAACAAGTGTGCAAAAAAGCCCTCAAAATTCCCCGGGTGCCTTTTCCAAACCCTTAAAAAAATGGTAGGCTGAAAAAGAAAATCAAGAACCCTTCTTATCAAAAAGTGATTGGACAGTCCAGAAAAATGTCAAGCCAAGCACTCCACCTGAAGGCCACTTTGGCAACAACTAACAAATCTGCATCGAGGGCAATATGTTCGGGGCTTTTTTTTTAGGTGACACCAAATGAACAGGTAAGCGTTTGAAGATTTTCATTTCTTAATAAGAGTATAGTAGTCAAAAATAAAAAAAATAAAAAATGAAAAAAAAAGTAAGCAAGGTACCATGGCGGTAATCAAGAAAAAAAGACAGTAGAGGGCCCACTATCCTTGATGACCTTAAAGCACAAAAGTTTCACCCTCCCCAATACTAAAGTGCAAATTAAAAGTTTAAAGATGACCCAGGAAAGCTGGAATGACCATAAGGTATCCATAATTTTGTTATCATCACTTGAATTCCCTCCAATCGTATTGTTGGTTAAAGTTCAAGTCATTGCAGATCGGGTGATGCCTCAAAACACTGTCATGCCCCCTGCTGATCAACGGGAATCATGTACCAACCAATGAAGTAAACAGGAAAAAAAAACTGAACATATTTTGAGTTTCCACCCCCAAATAGCGCATTACAAATGGAAGCATGCTCCAAAAAGGAGATACCCATAACCAGAGATAACAATTGAAATTACGTTCTCTTACTTTCATTTAAAGATCCCAAAATACTCCAGTAAAGAAGTTTATCGGCAAACAGTATCAACGATGAACATTGGGTTTTCCAAAACATAGGCGGAAAATGCAGGAATTTTTGAATCAGAAAACAGCCCCAAAAAGAGATGAAATTTCAAAATAAAAATTTGGGGCTTACAAATTGATTGAACCCCATATCTGAAATAAAATCTGTGGGAGTTTTTTTCAGCTAACTTGCCCTTTATTTATTTTTTTTTTTTTTTTTTTTATTTTTTTAATACTTATACCACGATTCCCTGATGTAAATTTTAAACAATCTTTTTTTTTGGCCCCGGTTATTGTGCAAACAAAGTTTGCAAATATGAAAAAACTAAAAAATGATACTATTTCTATTTTGTTTGGGGTAGGAAAAATAGCTAATTTTTTTCTTAAAGGCTTAGAGACTTTTAAAAGACAAAGAAGAAGTTTTATTGGGCTAACTGTTTTTCTTCTGGCCAAAAAAAAATTTTTTTTTTGTAATCGGGTATTCTTTGTTTGTCAATTCCCCCCTTGTACCATTAAAAAATAACCTTTAAGTATTTGTAACCGCCATACGTTTTTTTTAAATCAGATTGTTTTAGTAAAAAGAGCCCCAATTCTAAATTGAAAAAAAAATCTAGAACTTAAACCCGTTCCGTATATTCAGAGTCAAAAACTCTGCCGAGCGCAGTTTCGCGGAACCTGTCAGGCAACACTAGTCCGACTGCCGGCTCGCTTGCGGCGAGTAAGCGGGCAACGCGGCATATCGAGCGGGGACCGCTCGTAGTCTTACTAGCAAATAGCAGAATATTGTTATTTTATTCTCCACGTACATACAAGAACAGAAATTTAAACTTGTAACATGTTAAATTCCCCGCCTCGAATTCGGCTACTGAAATAGACTTCTCTTTTTCGGGAACCGCGACTCGACAGAGACAGCACCAACCCGAGAGTCTAGTCAGGTTTTTCTCGACCCAAGAGCCCACCATCACCTTCATCCGAAAGCCAGCTGTTTCTGAAAGACGGTTCGAGAATATTATCGTCATAATTAAATTTTTTTTTTCAAATTTTTTCAAAAAATAAAGGTATTTTTTCTGGTCAAAAAATGCCTTTATGTACGGGAATATGGCCGCTATATATGGAAAGGCAATCCCTACGCGGGCCCCGGCTGATAATAAGGACGGACAGGCACCAGAAAAAAAGAAAAAACCATCTTATTACTTAAATTATTACGCTCGTGCCTGAATTTTCTGGGGAAAGTAGACAAAATAAGGATTCTAATTTTTATAACGTTCGATTTAGCGGGCTCGGGGGTCATGAAGGCTGTAAATTTCAAGGTGAAATTGCAAGTGACGATGGAGTACGTCTTTATAACTCGATTTGTAAACACCTTACAATGACCTTAAACTCTCTTATAACCCTGGTTTAAAAAACGAGGAAATTTACGCCTGCTTTTCCAAGAATTTGATCCTTCTATCAGAAACCAAGGGAATCGGTTTTTCCCCCAAAATTCAACGAGGTTGACAAAAGCTGGAATAACATGTTGATCCTAGAGGGAAATGAGTCGGAAAAAACGTATCTCAAAAAACTTATGGATAAAATATGCAAATCCCGGGAAAAGTAGACCCGAAATCATTTGCGATGATGCGATAAAAACACATCCGATTGGTCGTTTTCCACACTTAGGCTGAGATTGCCAGATATTTTCATGGTGATATGACACAAAAATACCTCACTTCAAGCAACGATCCCGTTCGACGCAAAACTAACTCTGATTCTATAGTTGATTTACACTTTGGGCATGTGTTAAAAAGTGATTTCAATGAATCCCAGTAAAAAAAAATACATCGACTCCTAAATCGTTTGAATCAGTGTCACTTTCTTCGTCCAAAGATGAATCTACTTCATTTGGCGGGACATAATCAAAATCGTCACTGACGACAATCGATTTGATTGGATTGGATATTGCTTAACGTCTCATATGTATGCAACTTGGCTAATCGAGACGAAGGGAGGGACGTAAGGGATGACGCGGGGAGACAAGGGGTGGACAGGCCTGTGCTGGTCAGAACCAGCCACAAGCATATGGGGAGGGCAGGGGTTCCCCCACGTCGTGGTCGTCTCCGTCTGTGTCATCATCCGTCCGTGTAGTCTTTGTCGTCGCCGTCGGGGAGGTAGTCAAAGGGAAGGGGTTCCCCGACGACGACCCAGAGCTCGCCATTAGTTTCAGGGAGTGAAACTCCCCTATTCACGGGCCAAACCGCGAGAAGGTGTCGAGTTGGAATTTGAAGGCCAAGGACGGGCTGCAGTGATGGCAGGCCAATTAAGCGGGCTGTGCACACGCACACACGCTTTCCTAAAGCATTGTTCGTACATTGTTTTGCTCACAGGCTAAACCTAGTTTTACAACAAGTAGTAAAAATATTCAGGGTTGTCGCCTGTTTTTTACAAACCCTCTCAGGTCTGGCAGCGCTTTTTCTAATTCTCCAAAAAGAAGTGCTGGTTGAAGGCGTTCATTTCTAAAAGATTGCCAACGGTTGCACCTACAAGATGGGTTTTTACACTAAGATTGGTGAACATAGTCAATACATTCCTAAAACAACGAATAGAATTCTTTGAGGACGTAATTGAAAATTCGGCCCAATGGAGCGCAAAAACCGTCGTAATGGCCCAAGGATTCCTTGCTTCTAACTAAATTTGACATTGCTTTTTGATTTCTGCATTTTCGAACTTATTTGGTCTCACTGACGTTCTCTGTATCATTTTGCAAACAAAAGAGTTCGACATTGGCTATTGTTACAAAAAGGTTCAAGACACGAGAGCGTTAGTGGAGACCAAGAGAGAAAAGTTTCAAGACGTTTAAGCGTGTAATGAAATACCAAGAGGAAGTCAAAGTTTATGCATAGACGAACAGATCGTTCCTTTCAAAGGGCGCTCTGGTTTAAAACAGTTACAATAAAAACACAAATGAAGATATAAAATCTTTGCATTGTGTGATGTGAAAGGCATTGTGTACAATTTCAATGTTTATACAGGCAAGATACTTTCTTAACCAGACCACACTGATATTGGGGCAAGTTCAAACGCAGTCCTACAGTTGTCATCAATAATACCAGACAACAATGGTTACCTATTAATTTTTGGCAATTGGTTTTCTTCCCCTTTACATTTTGTTGAACAATTCAAACGTGGAATTGGGGCACTAGGTACCATTAGGGCGAACTGATTTCCTGGGTTAAAGATGACACCTGATGATAAAATAATGAAAAAGAATGGGAGAGGGACTTAAGAACCAAGTAAAACGGGGACCAACAGCTCCAATTCCTTTTTTGGTCAATAAATATAAAAAAATTAAAAAATAACATGACGTAAACAGTAATTAAGCGAGCGAAGCGAGCGTTTCCATTTGACTCTGCCGGAAAAATTAGTCACTGGTTTTTTTTTTTTTTTTTTTGTTTGTTTGTCTCGCGATAACGTTCGAACGGAGGCTCGGATCGAGTTGAAATTTTCACCATCCGCAAGCTTCGTACTAGATTGAATGCCATTAGTTTTGTGGCAAAATCGGCCAAAAAGTTAAAAAGTTACATTAAAGTTAATCGAAAGTTTTTTTTTCAAACTTAACGGCGTCAAAATCTGAGGTGGCCAAATCATTTAGAATGTCCGTCCGGTCACGAATATGTTAATTTTATTTTGATCCGACAAGTAGTGTAGATGGAAATTACATTATAACAAAGTATAGTTACCATGGCAACGGAAAGTCGCGCAGCTTTTTGGCTCATGATAGCGGTCGAACGGAGGTTCGGATCGAGTTGAAATTTTGACCATCCGCAAACTTCGATCTGGATTGAATGCCATTAGTTTTGTGGCAAAATCGTTCAAAAAGTTATAAAGTTACATTAAAGTTAAGCAAAAGCTTTTTTTTCAAACTAAACTGCGACAAAATCTGAGGTGGCCAAATTATTTAGAATGTCCGTCCGGTCACGAATATGTTAACTTTATTTTGATCCGATAGGCTAAGTAGTGTAGATGGAAATTACATAATATAACAAAAGTATCGTTACCATGGCAACGAAAATTTGCACTATGCACTGCCACCTAGAAGTAATCAAAATACTATCGAGGAAGCAGTGTATTAAGAGTTTAAATAGTTTTCCCAAGGAAATGATGTCAAGGTCTTCTAGATAGCGGTGAATTTTATCAACAAAGTAAAGGTTAACCCACGGGTTTACCCAAATACCTTGGCAATAATAAATAATATTGGAAACATGGCCCAGTGGACAGCAAACGTCGCAAATTTTAAAATTTAAAAAAATGTGCAATGTGGGTCTAGCTATAGCACGTGCTCGCTTATCAACGCGTCCAACTGAGCGTTTCCTAGTTTGTAGCTAGTACACCTATATGCTCCTATCACCTCAATAACATAAGCATTGTCGGCGAGCGAGTCTGGCTGCTGGGATTGAGTTCACGAGAACGTCTTTAAGGACGGGTAGGACGGAATGTGATTCGATTTGTTAAGTTGGTAGATTTAATGATGAGTTTGGTGCGAACCTAATGAGCTAGCCAAATTAAAAAATACGTACTTTATGTGCAGTCAACCCTCGCTGGGCAAGCGAAAGGTTGACAACATGATACTTTTCTTTATGCCTTGAGTCATATCCACGCTTTACTTTATTATCTTTCTTTCTTTCTTTGTTATGTTTTGCAATTAGTTTTAGCAGATAATATACAACAATGCATGGTGCTGTGAGATGATCATATTTTTTTAAATAATTAACAAACGACTGCCTTAAGCACAATCCCGCATCCTCATCCGCATTTGAATATGTAAATCTCCTAAATACTTTGCACTACCCCAAATTGGTATATCATACATCACAATGAATTCAAAATTTGCACGAATATGATTGGTTTTTGCTAAATACAGCTGTTGTCATCAATGTTTATACCTTTAAACGGAATTAACTTTTGTATGGCGAGCTACATTGCCCTGAGCTGCTAGAAGCAATTCCTTTACACGTTCCTGTCAGACGTTCTCACAACACCCCAAAATTCTACCCCCCTGCTGCTAAAGTGGACTTAACAGAAAGATTGGTCAGTAGGTACCAGGAATTTCCTCCTCTCTTTACCACGACCACCTTCCTGGCACGAGCAGAGTGGACAAGATGTAGATCGTATCTATATAATAGTCGCTCGACCCTTCTATTGATGGTCTCGAAACCATCCAATTAAATTATTTTCGCTTGAATAGAGTCAAATCCATTTTCCTTTCGTTACGTAAACTGTGTAATTTACCTTTTTTAAATGCTCTTTTATGTTCATTTATGTTTATGTTTTATCTTTATGTTACAAGGGAGAGGGTTAACAATCTCCCTTGAATAGTGTACAAAAGAGTCGTAAAGTAATGTGTTGTATCCTGAGGTTGCTCTGCAAGAGAGAGGGGATATTTGAGACGATGATTGGTGATAGGACGATGGTCAATAAAAAAACATGCCTTGTGCGGGATTCGAACCCACGTCCTCGTAGAGCCATACGCTTTGGACCACATGCGATCCATTCATATACGCCACCGTGGAAGTTTGAAACACAAGTATAATATTATTTTAACTCGTTTTCATCCAGTCAACTATTCAGCCATATTTTACAAGGACTTTTAAGATATCGGTCCAAAGGCGATACAATAGAATTAACATAATATCTTAGTTTTAGTTATGTGATAATAAAGTGAGGAAATTCAATCACGCAAATATATGAGTATGACCAAAGCCTGAAGTTAAAGAGTACCCAACTAAAATAATTAAGAGGGAAACAGTGATTTCTTCGTTATATCCCCCATTCGCCATGAATTTGATTAGCAGTCTTGGTTTGAGAAGCTCTGCGATCACGCGAATGAACTTTATAGTTTTTTGTTGGCGTTCTACTTGTGATGGTGGATGTACAAGTTTCATGTGGCATCCCAAAAGATTCCATGTTTTCAATTTGAGTTTCGTCCAAGGATGTCGGTTGCGTCAATAGTGCAATAAAACCTGGTGAAAGCTGGGACAGGGTGCACTTTTTGCTGCTTGACACCAAGAAAGCTGGGACAGGGTGCACTTTTTGCTGCTTGACACCAAAGAATTTTTAATTTGGGGTAAAATAGTGAGTAGGAGTGGGATGGGGGGCTGGGGTTTCTTCTAAAGGCGCAATATTTTTGACGTTATGGAGCCGATCGGTGGATACGACCTGACCGATGGTTGACGGTTTGTCTTCTCATCACTTCTTTAACAGTTCTCGAGTGAGTGAGTAGTGTTAACCGAAGTGCAACGAACAAGAGCATAGGCCTACTCGTTTGCGAGAATCCTGCCATCTGATCCCAGCCATAAGGTAAGAATTTATATTCTGTATGTAGTAAGATTTCAGAGTGCCTAATTTATGTATCTAGAAGGACTACGTTGTTCTTGTGTAATAACCTTGACTTTGTGTAATACTAATAGGCCTAGGGAATATTCGTGACTTGATTTTATCATTCTACTATTACAATAAGGACTTGTGTTTGAATGTCTCAATCGATTTCTGTTTTTATTTAGATAATATTTTCATTCATAAAAGTTAGCTGAAAGTTACACAAACAATTTTGTCAGGAAAAACGGGCGCATACGTCACAATCTGGTATGGTTAATCCATGGAGTTATAAATAGTACTGGTCAACCAATCACGTAACAAATAATCATACAACAAAATAAAGTGATAACAAGTTACGTCAAAACAGTAAGAGCATTAACAAATTTAATTAACAATTATTAGCAGAATTAACATCCTGAAACATTTGTTTTCACTAAATGAACTGAACATACATCAAAATTCAGTAAGTGACAGTCTTAATTCTTCATCAGTTTCCCACAAACTAATTAACAGTGAAACAATAGACAATCATATAATTAATTTTACCGGCACTAAACATTTCAAACTGTTAACTTCAAGTCATCAAGGACCTTCATATCAATAAACTGTGTTACCAATCCATAAACTGCGTTTCCATAAGAACAGTGCTTTAAAATCAATTGACAGTGTTGCCAGTGTTACCAAAACAACTACGTGTGCGCCAGAAATTGTGGATTACCATCTGACCCCAACACACACTATTGGCCTGAGAAACGAACAACAAAGTGAGTATAGCGACGGCCTCGCTGAGGCTCTCTGCTGTGTGCGTGTAAAAAAAAAATCTGTAAACTTAAAATTTGGCTATTAGACAAGGCTTCAGTCTGAAAGTGTTTGTTATTGTTATGCTTTTATCTATCTCGATTTCCACTTGTCTACAAAATCCTGCCACGTGAGAACACTTCAAACTGTACTGAAAATGTAATAAAATATATCGAAGTACCCTCTCTAAAGCCATTTAAACACGTTCTTGAGAAAATGCATTTTCAAAAAATTCCCTGCGGGGCTAAACTGGGGGGCAGCGCCCCCCAGACCTCCCGGTGGATTTAGGTTCTTTGCGCAGTTGCAAATTATCCTTAAATAGGCTCTGAAGTACATATACACCACAATTAAAGGAAGAACTTTTAAACAATCTTATTATTAAACAAAGATGGGCTCAGCTACCATGGCACCGAACGAGCCAAAAAGTTCAGGGATCTGCCCTGGGAGAAGCCATTAGGCTTCACATTGGTGGGTGCACAAGGGCATTTGTGAAGTTTGTAAAGGATAGCCACAAAGTAGGAAACCAAACGGCTGGATGCAAAAGCTATTGCGTGAGCAACTGGCTAATGTGATGAAAAAGTAGGCATCTGCGCTACGTTTGTTCTTTTTAAATATTATAAATTTTAAACTTGTAGGCCCTACTTCAATTCTAATCAATGAGTTACCACATAATACAGTACACAATGACAACCAGTAAATACTTGCCGATGTTATGCAGAAACTTCAAATGTTAGCTGAAATGCTGCCGCGACGGCACACATAAGGTGGAGGTCCCAAGTACATCAACAGACTCTGCATCATATTCTGAAGATGTAAAAAAACACAATTCAGCTAGTGGGAAATCTGCGAGTGGGACGATTTCCATTATCAACAGCAAACAATTGGCTAGAGAGGAAAAAAAGGAAGGATGTTGAGGAGGCAAATAGTCTGGGAAATGATAGTATAGTTGTGTGTTGCTATGACCTACAAGCAATTCTTACAACACCAAATGGTGAAATATCCGTATATTATTATAAAAGGAAGCTTTCAGTTCACAACTTTACCATCTTCGATGTATGCACGAAACATTTTGTGTAGTTCTGAAAATCCAATGTGTAGCTCTAAATCTGTGTTTGTGCAGGTTCCAAAGATGTTGGTTAATTGCCGCCTCAAGTTGTATCAGACTCACTTACGTGCACAGTGGAAATATGCATAAAGCGATTTGAATATCGAGGTCCACTCATCAAGCACATTTCACAAGGATGTAGGATTAAGAGTCCAGAAACACCTTGTAACCGGGAGTATATGAACGCCACATCGTGTTCGTAACATTAATCACGTTGCCATACCAAACAAGAATCAAGGAGCTCAGTACAAGAACTTGTAGATGGTAACGTAAAATATGGTCAAAACATGGTTGCAAAAACGTAATTTTCATTCACATATGGTTCTAGTAAATGAGCTAAGAGCTTTTGCACCCGAAGATTTAAAAAATTATTAACGTATGAATGACGCACATTTCGATGAGAAGTTCTAATTAGTGAGGCCACTTATTGAACGTTAGGATACGCACATGAGGAGTAGCATAAGTGCTACTGAACGATTGGTTGCTACACTACGGTTTCTAGCGACAGGAAGAGTATAATAAAATCTTGATCATAGTCGCCATCATAATTGTTTCATTCCGGTATGTGTGCACTTACAGTTCGTATCGGTGTTTTATAAACAAATTAATTTTATTTTGTTGTTGTTGTATTGGTATCGTAGTGGATTGTAGGTCTATTCTCTTCTATGAGTACATGAAGTCTTGCATGAGGCACACAACTTCACCCTGAAGACGTGTCTACCAAGAGCACGAATAAAACTATAGTCAAAGCTAGTTAGTTGGTTAGTTATTAGGGTTACCAGCTTCTTTGGCACTTTGGTCGGCGAGATCATTTCCTAAAATACCAGAATGACCAGGCACACAACAAAAAACTATTGATTTTTGTTTTGCAGCAAGTTTGGACAACATGGGGTGTATTTTACTAATTAATGGGTGTGTAGTGTAAATTTGGCAAATAGAGCCTATAGGGAACTTAAAGAGTCCGTGCACACTAAGAATTTGGAGTCCATCTCATCCAGGGCAAACAGGAGGCTTTGTAGAATTGCAAACAGTTCTGCATTGAAGACGCTGTATGTGAATGGAGTTTGTTATTGGGGTTTTAGGGCACAAAACAGTAAAGTTATCAGTGCCCATCGAATTTTCTGATTGCTAAATAAATATGCATTTCAAATTGAATTTAAAAGGTTTACTTTACGTCAGAAATTAATAACGTTATCGCTTGTCGTGGAGTTGGACTTTTCTCCATCTCGGCGGTGCCGGGCGATCTTGGGACTGGACCCCCTAGGACATTTCGGGCACTCAAATAACAATGCATTATAATGATTAATTAATGATTAAATTTTGTTGTAAAAGTTGCAACAAAGGTGCAACTTTTGTCACACTTCAAGTGATAAGAATGGAGGGATGGTGATAAGGAACCGCTAGGAATTATCTCTTATAAAAAGAAACTTGTTAGTCATGGAGGGGTATTCAATAGGAAAACTGGAGTCAGTGAATGTCTAGTTGGAGGTAGTATGCTAATTAGGTGAGCACTGATTTATGTCTGCATTGACGAAATTAGAGGCTTCACCGGTGTAACGTAATTTTCTTGTTTGTATTCCTTTTTACAGATAGTTAATCCTAGATAAATAGACTGTCAGTAGTTACCAGTGTGAAAACGTCAAGGCCGTAATTAAATGAGTTGATGAGTTAATGAGTTGATGAGTTGATGAGTTTATGAGTTTATGAGTTGATGAGTTGATATTCTGCGTTCAAATTGAGTAAAGAAGTTGCCTGTTGTGGAAGTTATAATGTTGTTTTTGCTAGAGGCGTATCACAATGGCTAATGAATTAACGTAAATGTGGATTAAACTATAAAAAAGGAATCTTTTATTTGCTAAGCGTACTTGCTAGAGAGCAATGAGCAAAATTCAGGGAAGTTTCTGCAGTAATCAGCGATATAAATGTAAAAGGAAGGGAGTGAGAGTTAATTTAGTGTCAAATCACGTCATTCATTGTCAGTTACCTATTCAGATTAATATTCCAAATAACCAAGATGTAAGACTGGATAAGAGAAGTCCTTGTGGAGAACGTTTACGCTACGCTTTATTTTGTCACTGAGTGTGTTGGTATTTGTAATTGTATTATTGTCAGAAAGAATGTAGACTGAAAGAAGGGTAGGACTGAAGGCAGTCAATGCGGAAATGACCACAGCCGATAGCTGACCCACTGACTAGAGGGAAGTGGCCCTGGCCACCATTGAGTAATAGTAAATTGCTTTGAAAGTAAAAGTTGTCGACCTTGTCGGGGAAACCCAGGTAGAGGGTATGAATGGGAACAGGAAGAGTTGTTTGGTGAATGACCAAAGGGTTGCTTCTATGCGGAAACCAAACAATGTTGCGTCATAACTACCTATAGTCAGTGTACCGTCAACCTCAGCTACAGTCCATTCAACTTAAGTATTTTCACATTTGGACTTTGGAAATTTTTCGGGTTCAAATTTATTTTGATTTCGATTTTGTTTTCATATGAAACAGTGATTGTAAGGATAAGCTTTCAATCAAGGTGATGGTAGTTAGAAGAATAGGTTCTTAAAACAGGAATTCAATAGTTGTAAAAATTCAAAGATTGATTTTTCTGATGGGTAGGTGAATTTTCAAATGCATTTTGATTTGTAAATTAACCTGGGGGGTATTGTCGCGAGTGGACTTAGGTCCTACGGTCAATCTTCGAATTTCCCTAGATTTATGTGTGGTATTTGCATACTAAACTTTTTTTTTGCCTATTTGCATATCGAATTTGCATATCAAATGTTAATTGTAATTGATAATCAATTTCATTTTTAATTAGTAATTAGAAACTTAAATCAAGCTTCAGTTCTAATTAACATCGATATTTAATTGTAATCAAAGTTGAACAGCAAGGGATAGATCAAGGTTAGAGAAACATCTCGAAGGTAGATTTCTTTCAAAATCCGAATACAGCTACGCAGTGCAAAGTAAATAATTATTTTTCAAGGAATGTTTTTAATGGCAGTTAATCTTGTTGCAGACAGATGTCTTGAAATTTTGTAAGAAATGTCGTGGTTAGTAAGCTAGCTAGCGACTTCCAGGCGGCTGCGATTTCACGGTTGATTGCTCACCCGGCCTAGATGGCTGATTTAATCTCAGTTCCGAGTAGCCGCTACGCAGTATTTTTAAGAGTTGTTTTGGTCAATAGTAAGGGTCGAGTCAATAGGATAGGGTGACAAAGGGCATAAGTCCATGTACGTTTAGCAGGGGAACAGAGGTTTCAAGTTGAGTCGGTAGGACTATTTAATTGCTTCGATTCGGAGAAATGAGAAGCTACACCAGTGTACGTGAGGGGCCATGTCCGTGTTTTCGAGCAGGGCTGGGGTGTTCTCGTCAGAGTGGTTCGGTGGCTGTGTCCACGGTCGGACGTGTCGGGTCTACCGTCGTCGGGGTAGTGTCCAGTTGAATCGTTATTAGTAATCGTCGCGAGCGGAAGTTGGTTGATTCAGTAATTAATTTGTGCCGAGCTTCATCATTATTTACATCGTCGTCAGTGATTAGTCAATACAATCACTCATTAAATAACTTGTGCCGAGCTTCATCAGTATTTACATCGTCGTCAGTGATTAGTCAATACAATCACTCATTAATTAATTTGTGCCGAGCTTCATCAGTATTTACATCGTCGTCAGTGATTAGTCAATACAATCACTCATTAAATAACTTGTGCTGAGCTTCATCAGTATTTACATCGTCGTCAGTGATTAGTCAATACAATCACTCACTAAATAACTTGTGCCGAGCTTCATCAGTATTTACATCGTCGTCAGTGATTAGTCAATACAATCACTCATTAAATAACTTGTGCCGAGCGTCGGAAAAGTAGAACAGTTTCAGCAGTAATTGAATAATTGTGTCATCATCGTCAGTGGAATATTATTAGTAATAAAGTTACGTCAAAACAGTAAGACCTTCGAACATTTAATTAACAATTATTAGCAGAATTAACATCCTGAAACATTTGTTTTCACTAAATGAACTGAACATACATCAAAATTCAGTAAGTGACAGTCTTAATTCATCATCAGTTTCCCACAAACTAATTAACAGTGAAACAATAGACAATCATATAATTAATTTTACCGGCACTAAACATTTCAAACTGTTAACTTCAAGTCATCAAGGACCTTCATATCAATAAACTGTGTTTCCAATCCATAAACTGCGTTTCCATAAGAACAGTGCTTTAAAATCAATTGACAGTGTTGCCAGTGTTACCAAAACAACTACGTGTGCGCCAGAAATTGTGGATTACATCTGACCCCAACACACACTATTGGCCTGAGAACGAACAACAAAGTGAGTATAGCGACGGCCTCGCTGAGGCTCTCTGCTGTGTGCGTGTAGCTGCAGGTGCTAGTTAAAAGGTGCGGGGCGGCGAGGTCATATCGCCGCTACACGTTAAGTGCAATGAATGTTTTAAAATCGCATTTATGTTAACAGAACATGGACTTTAAGGTGTGTAACTAATTGGTTGGGTGATTTTCTATGTGCGTTAAGGTTTATCGAGATGATACGATTGATTGGATATTGCTTAACGTCTCATATTTATGCAACTAGGCTAATCGAGACGAAGGGACAAACGTAAGGGATGACGCGGGGGGACAAGGGAGTGGACAGGCCTGTGCTGGTCAGAACCAGCCACAAGCATATGGGGAGGGCAGAGGTTCCCCCACGTCGTGGTCGTCTCCGTCTGTGTCATACGTCCGTGTTTTCATTGTCGTCGCCGTCGGGGAGGTAGTCAAGGGAAGGGGAAAGTTCCCGACGACGACCCAGAGCTCGCACATTAGTTTCAGGGAGATAAAACTCCCCTAATCACGGGCACGGGGGGGGGGTTGTTATTGTTTGTTATTGATGTAATAATGTTACACGTACCGCTCGACATTTCTCGACATTTTCATTCCAAGCCTTCACTTCATAATTGTTATTAGCCCTAAGCTTAAATTTAACAAGTAGCCTAGTGTAGAGCATAGAGGGATATTTAGCCAATGCAAAATGTGTTTGTTTATTAAATTAAATTATCATTAGACGTAGGTCCTAGACTGCAGCCAACAAATGCCTCACCGAAATTTAGAGGTGTGATCTAAACGAAAGTTAAAAAAACCCCATTAAAAATGGAAAACTTAATGAAAGGTGCATAAAAATCTGGCAACATCACCCACACCCTCCACACCTCACCCAAATACAGGCATAGGTCAAACTCCTCAACGTTGTACCGGTATCAATCATCTTCATAAAAAAATCCCTTCACCAAGTTTGTTAGTTGGTTATTGGGATTTTAGACACACAACAGTAAAGTTATCAGTGCCCTTCAAATTTTTTGGTTGCTATATAAATATAAATTTCAAATTTAATTAAAGGTATTTTGCTTGAAAAATTTATAACGTTATCGCTTGTCATGGATTGGATATTGCTTTACGTCTTTGAATTTTTTTGAGGGAAGATTTTAATTAAAAACAGCACAGATTCTAAACATTCTTACCTATCCAATTAAAATAATTTAGTTTACGAATTGAGTAAATGAATGGCAGGAACCAGGAAGAAACATGTCATTAAGGTCATGACAACAGATGCTGAGTGATACAACACTTCAGGCGGTTGTCTGTTCTGTCCAGATGGAAAGGTAACAAATATTAACAGCATTGTGCGAATATCCCCAGTCAAGACTTTCTCCAACAATACATTCAACAGGAACAAAAAAAAATTAAATATAGTTTAGACCATATTTGACCACTGCAGCTGTGCAGAATTATGGGGAAAAGATTGGAAATCGGCAATGGTTTGCCAATGCTAATAACACACATACTGAAGAGACCAAGTTGAGAACGTGTGAAAGCTTCACACACCTTTCTACATGCTAAATGAAGGAGTCAATGACGTTGTTTCACAGAACTCTTCAACCATGGGGTTGTGACATTTCTACCCCCTCAACTGCGGTGTAAGAGGGGTGTGCTGGGAGGGGTGGATGGCGTGGAAAAGAAGAACAAACTAAAAGGTGGCCAGTAAGGTTGATTGATTGGATATTGCTTAACGTGTCATATTTATGCAACTTGGCTAAGCGAGACGAAGGGAGGGACGTAAGGGATGACGCGGGGGGACAAGGGGTGGACAAGGTTGCGAGTTGGAATTTGATGATGACATTGGAATTGGAGTATTACAGACTAATTGTAACCTTGTGCTAATAAATGAGGCTATATAATCAGACATCAAAACTTCGAGACAGAACAAGGCCATACAGGTTAAAAGATAGTCTAGGCAAGGCCTACTTCCCAGCCTGGTAGACTATAATAGAACTAAATACAAACTTTTTTCAAAAGAAGGACTATTAAACAAGGAGGGCGACAAATGGATAGGAGACAAAGTCTCTATCGTTCTCCGCCACAAACTGTACAACAACCTTATTCAGGCTGAAGCACGCAGAGTGTTTCTACAGCCAAGGGAGCTTTCAAAACACGATCTACGAGGAAAGTGACGCAAACGACACATCAGGTAAGATATCCAGAGACCGAATAAATTACTTTTAAATCGTTCATCATCAATTCATCATATATTGTCGATTTCTTCGTCTGGCAGTAAGTAACTGCCCCACTGACAGGCAAACAGCATAAAACAACAAAGACGGACACAAAGTTGGGATACCTTATCCTATTAAGCTATTCAAACAATATATAAATTAAATGGACAACTCGATGAAACAAAAACCCAGCACAGAAACCGGTCAACCATGTTGTGTGTCGAAGCTCTTATTTCGCACCTAACAGAATCGAACACTGACCAAATATAAAGTGTACAACCTGTGCGGACAGAACAGACATTAAACTGAACACATCCAGCAGAAGCAGACGCCAACGCCATGTACTGTGGAGGCCGAACGAGAACACAACGAAGAGCGAATGCAAAACACATCCGCCTGCGACAAGAACAACAGACCGACTGCGAGGCGAGGCTGCCTGCCGCGCTATGTGTACTGTAGCCTGTACAGATGGCAGTCAAAAGGTGCGGGGCGGCGAGGTCATATCGATGTTGCAAGTCAAATGCATTGAAATTATTCAAAATATTATTAATGGCTGTAGCACATGCACATGAACCTCAAGATGTGTAATAATTGGATGTGAGCGAAATTTAAATGTGTAGTGAGGTTCATCGTGATGATACATCAATTTTGCAGATATAAGCCTATCCATGGATTTTACTGACATTACGGACCAATTAGAACACGGTGCATTCCACGTAACACATAACAGCTGCAGGTAGGTAGTTAATTGTAGCACACTAGGATTTATTGACCCAGTGATTTCAATTGATTGACAGTGACTAGCAGAGGTTGATAGATTCAAGGCATCAGAATTTCATTAATTTCTCCATTTCACTGGACCACACTGGTTCGAATAGTATTCTCTCTATAGAGATATTTTACATGTCATGATGATTCCTGTGCAGTCCCAGTTTCTCCCTTCCACCATATTGCATTGCTAGGAATTGCCGAAAGGCTGTCCATGGTGGTACAACAATGTTTTGTAAGACGCAAAACAATATTATCCATTAATAATATTCATGAAATGTGCGTTGGCAAAATGTTAGCAATCGCATGCACTGGTGTCTTATTGACACTATCGAACAATTCATTAATTACCCTCTCACTACACAGAGCCTCATCAAGCGTCTTGTCCCTCTTTAATGTTAAGTAAGAGTAAGTAAGAGTATGTAAGAGTAAAGTGATTAAGAGACTAAGAAACCCACGTTGGTGGTACCCGCCGACGTGGTGTCCGAGACAAGCACCGACACCGTCGACGACCCGATGAACAACAGTCACGAGATGGCGCTCAGCGACCTGTTGCAGCAGCACACCATCGTGGCGCTGCCCGCCGATGGCAACTGCCACTTTCGCTGCCTCAGTCACGTCTGGTAGGTCACCAGGATGACCACGCACGACTCCGACGCATCATCGTCGACTATATCTGCTCGCATTGGGGAGACTTCTCCAATCAACTTTGGGACACACATCCGATGGCGTATCGCCAGCAAATGTCTGCTGATGTCGAGTATGGTTGCGACCTCGAAGTTCGAGCCTTTGCTCGGATCTACTCGCTGAACATCATGCTTCACAGGAAGTTGCCATCCCAACGCGTCCGCTGGAACCTGCACGACATGAACGAGGGTGGTCAGTCATCGTACCACCACCTCCTCTTCTCTGGCATGGCTAGATTCCACTACCTAGATGTTCACTACCAGGTACTGTTGCCCAAGGAACACATCTCTGAGTGTCGGACACCAACTACTCTGGCACAGCCATCGAGTGATGACTTGACACTTGGTGAAGATGAAACGACTACAGAATCTTCTCTGGCAACATCTCAAGTGGCTTCCTCGAAACAAACCATCACGAGACGAGTTGTTTATAGAAGATTGGGATTGAAGTTAAGCAGGAAACGAAGACGTCAACAACAGCAAGCCAAGGCTCGTGCCCACGAGGAGAGCCAAGCACCATCCTCCAGATGCACACCCGACGACGACGCCGCCAACGAGACGATCCCCACCGAGGGTCCCGAGGCGGCCGACTTCGGGTTTGCCGCGCCTATGGGAAGGCCTCGCGTCCCGAACCGCCGTTCGCCAATCACCTACAGGCGTGCCGTGGGTTTTTATCGGAGACGACGTGGACGCCGTGCCGTGCAGTACCGTGACGGCGCCAAACGTCGTTAGTGTGTTTCTGTTCATCTTGCGATAAGGTGTGTGTAAATTGTGTAGGCTCTACTGTTTCGTGATATTTCAGTGCTTTTTGTGTCATTTAATTTGTGTTCAATATTTTTTAACAGTTATTTTAATTAAATGTATTTTGTTTTTATATCATATAGCTAATTCTCTACAAGTAAATCATCACGTTACGCTACAAGTGAAGTGTTAAAACGACATATAATATTTTATTACCCTTGCATTAGGCCTAAGCCATTGATATTAAGTAGTTGTAAAAATTTAGATCTCGACAGAACAGGCGCGACTTGGCTAATCGAGACGAAGGGAGGGACGTAAGGGATGACGCGGGGGGACAAGGGGTGGACAGGCCTGTGCTGGTCAGAACCAGCCACAAGCAAATGGGGAGGGCAGAGGTTCCCCCACGTCGCGGTCGTCTCCATCTGTGTCATCTTCCGTCCGTGTTGTCATTGTCGTCGCCGTCGGGGAGGTTGTCAAAGGGAAGGGGAAAGTTCCCCGACGTCGACCCAGAGCTCGCCATTAGTTTCAGGGAGAAAAACTCCCCTAATCACGGGCCAAACCACGAGAAGGTTGCGAGTTGGAATTTGATAGCCCATTGTTTGTTGTAGACATTCGTTCTCACTTCTCAATATACTGGGCAAAGGCTATTGCGTTTTAATAGTTAACCCTCCAGAAACTTAGAAAAATTAATGACCCGGCGCCTCCACCTAAAGGATCAACGCACGGTGAACGAGTTCATAATGTGAGCATTCTTTTTTGGAAATCTGTTGATGAAGAGCTTTGCTCTCTCTTATTTTATTTATTTTTATTTATCTATTTATGTCTCTATTTGCAACAGGCAATGTAGCCCACTTGTGCAAATTGAATAGAGAAGGGAGGAGGGGAAACCCGGTACCGGCACATAGCCTACTCCTACCGAAAAGTACCAAGGGGACCAACGGCTTTACGTCCCATCCGAAAGGACGGTGTAACTTTTGACAATCATATAGGTTCCTCCACTAACCGGACTGCCGAGCAGACGGCGCCAAGGAGAACGAAGCTGTCACACAAGCTTACGAACTCTAGTCTGCTCTAGCCAGCGATATACGTGTGTTTCAGGGCAGAGCGGCGACCCACTCGACCCCTGACCACGCCCGATGTCGCTTAACTTCAGTGTTCGAGTGGGAACTGGTTAAACGACCGCGGCTAAATCGCTGGTTGGGAATCCATGTTATGTACCCGTCTTTTTTAACCAATTCGCTTTATCTCGTCTGGTTTGTGTATGTTTTGCTATATTTCCTTTTAAAAATATCTATCTTTGGTTATTTATCGCTCTCTCGTCGATTGCGTCGGGGCCTATAGGGTTGGCTTGGTCAGTTTATTCATGTTTTACTGGGAAGTTGAATCCTACTAGTGGTAGACCATACGTTAATATTAGACAACAAATAAGAGATAATACTTTCGTGATAATAGAAACCTGTACAAAATATAGTAGTGATAGAAAAGATTTTAAATTAAAACCGTCCCTCAAAGAAATTTTATCAGACAACTCCACGACAAGCGATAATGTTGTTAATTTCTTACGTAAAGTAGGCCTAAACCTTTGAAATTCATATTTATTTAGCAATCAGAAATTTCGATGGGCACTGATATCTTTACTGTTTTGGGCCCTAAAACCCCAATAACTAACTAACTACTCCGACTAACGAGACCTAACAACTTGGAAACTCTGTATGGCGTTGTCTGTTTATGTAAATCTAGTCTGTATATGTAAATCCAACTTCAAATCTGAAGATAGTGAGACCAAGGAGTGTGATTAATGTTTGCACTACCAAAGCAGAAAACCCTACCTAAAAAAAATTATTAAGAAGCAATAGGTGATTTGGACTTAGTAATACGAAGGCCTATGTACCTACTGAGATTAATTTGATACCACATTTACTAAGATGAATAGCATTCCTGCTACAGAGGTAGCAAGTGAACGAGTATTCTCTACTGCAGGAAACATTGTTTCGGAGAGGAGGCAGAGTCTGAAGCATGAACACGTTCAAGAGTTGGTTTTCCTGCAGCAAAATTCTAGGTCCTGATCTTGTGCCTCATTCTGGTCATCATATCCAAGGCCATTCAGCCAGAGATTCTTTACTTGCGAGCCCATCCCACCCTTTCGGAAATCAGTGTTGGAATTCCAAATACCTTGGAAAAGTGTATCGTTATTCGTTACCTATTTTCTTTGAATTGCCTTGCCTATACCAAAGATTAATGATTATTGTATAGGGCCTACCATATTTTGTATTCTTGTTGCCTAGATATAGGCCTAGCATACTTGAATCTTACTAGGTACCTACTAGTCACCAGAGATGTTGGTTGGTTGGTTATTAGGGTCCAAGGGCACACAGCACTAAGGTTATTAGTGCCCGTATTCTCTTTTAGAGTGATGTACTATTTTTTTAAATTCTATTATACAGCTTTGTTGATTTCAGATATTTAAAAACATTGGTAATATTCTCAGATTCTATTTCTGTAAGTATGACGCAGAAGTACAGTCACTTCACTACAACTAGTGATATTGCCTCGGGCGTACGTTGTAATATGAAAGTTTCTTGGTAGCCTAAACTATAGGCAAAGTTCAATTATTTCAAAATGCTGCTATGATCTATGATGTTATCTATGATTGACGTTTCGACCGTTTTTGACATATTTGTATTTAGAAAGAATAAGATAATGCATTTTGTCCAGGAATAGTTATTTGTTATTCGGTTTACCTGTTAAGGGGAAGGAGTTTAAAGGGACATAACTGGACATGTGGCGTTGGAGGGGGTAAAATGTTAAAAAAAAAACTTGGAGAAAAGGTCAGTTGCCTTTAGTTATGAAATGGAGATTAAAGGGCAAAGAAGTGGGAGTGTAAACTACCACAGCGGGGACGGGTATTTTTATAGGAGCAACAGGGTTAAGAGAGGTGTTCGCTATGTGCGATGTATTGAGGATTGTGGTGCAAAAAGGTTAGGATAGCGCCAGGTGTCGCAAACAGAGTGCAAATATTAAATGATCATGCGGTAAATTGCGAGCCAGACATGGAGTACCTAGGCCAAAGAAGACTGGTGACTGAAATGAAAAGGCGAGCCATCGAGGGTCACACCAAACTTTTGACAGATTTTGATGACGTTTCTCTCAGGTAAGTTAACATATTTTTTAATGTACACAAAATTTTCCAATTTCCTGTTTTGCAAACATCTAGCTACAAATGTGTATGCTTTGATTCGAATTACATTTCTTTTGTAAAACGTAAAAACACACAAATATGCTAAATCCTGCAAAAAAGCGGCCAAACCCAAAACAGGGCAGACTTTATTTTTTATTCCTTGTATCTTTTATAAATTAAGTAAACCAGCAAGTATCCAATTGTTATTAAATAGTCATTATTAAACCACTTTTAACATGGTTTTATGTTGCCGTGCAATCTTGTCCCAATAATTTTGCATTGTTTGTTTAAGCTTGTGTTTAAAAAAATACTTTCATATCTGAAGGTAGGACTAATTGGCCAATCTGTGGTGTGCTAATTTTGGATGGTGATTTTGCATATTATGTGTCTGCTTGTTCATTTCCAAGAATCCCGGAAACCCGGAACACAACCTCCTCCCGACGAGAAAGTAGGGAAGTAGGGGGTCGTACCTCCAGTACAAGGGAAGGCACACACTACACAGCTTGTTATTCTGTTGTGCGTCTTAACAAGACATTACCTGACAAGCATGGACGAATTAAAAGCAAGGGAAACCTTCCAGTCTGGACAGAACAGACAACCTCCTGAAGTTAACAAACATTTAACAGAACAATGTGAGGACACAACAGCCAAGACTTGCTGAAACAACACACGCACCAGTAAGACGAGCTATATCACACTGACCAAACATAAACCTCACGGGCTGTATGGACGGAACAAACGAGGCGAAATACCGAGATAACAAGCACTTGACTGACAAGCAATAGAGAAAAAGAAGTAAAAAAAAAAACTTTCAGTCTGGACAGAACAGACATCCTAGTAACGGTAACACACACAAAACAAAACACATTCAGTAGTAACACAAGCCATGTCGTTATACTGTGGAGACCGAACAAGAACAGAACGAAGACAAAACACGTCCACCTCCGACAAGAACAACTGACCAACTGCGAGACTGCCGCACTCCGCAGTGCCGCTGCGCTGTGTACTGTAGCCTGTGTAGATGGCAGTCAAAAGGTGCGGGGCGGCGAGGTCATATCGATGTTGCACGTCAAGTACATGAAAATTATTCAAAATCGTATGATGACACTAGCACATGGATCTCCAAGATATATAAAAATTGGTTGCGAGCTATATTTAAAAGTGTAGTGAGGTTCATCGCGACGATGCTATATTTTCGCAGATAATGGATGCAAGCAGGTTGTTTAGGATTATACTAGAGTCACTAATGAGAGCAGAACGCTTATCGAATGGGTAGTAACAGATTGTGGCAATATTAGAGTTGAGGTATTAAATACACCCAACATTACTGACCAAAGCATACTAATAATAAAAGGTGGAATAAAAAACAGCAGTGGTCTCTCTAAGAATGCAAATAACTGTGGTATGAAAAGAAATTGGAAAAATTATAGTTAAGAGAATTCGGGGGGGCAGGGGGGTAGCTTGCCCCCCTGAGCTTACAGAGGGGGAGCGAAAGTATCTTCTCGCCCCCCCTAGAAAAATGAATAATTAACCAAAATAAGAGCGTTTTTCGTTTGGATTCATCTATTATCTTTTCTTTTTTTCGTTCAGCAAAGACAATTAACTACTTCTAAAACACATAAAAACCATTTCAAAAATACGTATTTTAAAAAAATTGCCTGCGGCGCTTTTATGTGGGTGTCAAATACAATAATTACAAACATTAAAGTGTAACTAAGCTTCTCACTTTCTTGAAAAGATGAAAAGTATCTCAGAGATGTCAGTCAGATATTGTATTATTTTTTGTGTTTTGATGTATCCGTATAGACGGTGGATGTCTCTTGGCACAAACTGCCCCCCCCCCCCCCCCCCCACCCCCCGGCAAACAAGCACAAATCGAGAGAAAGAGGAAACCGTTTGCATATAGCTTAGTATATATTTACTACGTACTAGCAACTAGCATCGGCAGCAACGATCTTTTAGTGCCCTATAACGTGTTACAAGGGACAATCGTTCTCAAATGATGAGATCATCTGCTACTCTTTCCTAAGAAGCTGCGTGATAGATATAGAGATAGACCAAATCTGTACTACTAAGTTTGTAAACAAAACTAGTGATCGTCGCAAAGTGTTTGGTACTTTTCACCACTAAAAGCTATCACTATTCAAGGCAGTGGCACCGCGTATCCGTGGAGGCCTCCTCCCCCCTCCAAGCTTGCGCCAGCCCCCCGAAATCCCAGAATTAAATTAAATATATTGCTTTACGTCTCATATTTATGCAACTTGGCTAATCGAGACGAAGGGAGGGACGTAAGGGATGACGCGGGGGGACAAGGAGTGGCTTAAATGCTATATTCTTATAAAATCATCGAGGTTTACGCAAAAAAATTAAATCATCTAATATCTTTTCTTTTTTATCGTTCAGCAAAGCCTAGCACCTTTTAAAAAGCATAAAAATCACTTCAAAAATACGTATTTAAAAAAAAATTGCCTGCGGCGCTATTATGGGGAACACTCCCTCCATGAGTTGTTCATCCAAGCCCCCCCCCCCCGCCCCGCCGAACGCCACTGACTTTTCCTGGTAAAGTTCGCCCACCCCCCCCCCCGGAAAAATAGACTTACGACGCGCCCGTAAGAGATCTACAGAGATCACTCGACAACAGTTACAGGGGAGAATGCGCTGGTTCGAAATGATTCTAACTGTTCTCCGACAGCATCAAAGCTTATGTCTCAAGTAGACGAATGAATAAGTGATCAGAATGATCTAGAGTGATTGATGCGCCTTGTGGGCGAATTGGTTTTATACCCTCGATTTTCTCCTCTCTAAAGTAACATTATAACTTCTCCTCTTGACAAGGTCCAACATAATAGCTGATAATACTCTTCGCGTGATGCCTATTTACTTGATGAGTGATATGGATATCTAGAGTCCATTCTACTCTCGTTGTGCCAAATCTAGTTTAATAAGGCAATATTGTCTCCCTAAAATATATATTTTTATGTTCCAATGTAAGTGTTAACGGGGTAGCAGCCACAGCGACCAGCAAGCTATCTTCCCTCTACCCCTTGCTGCGAGCTCCTGCGATGCCGATAGCTCTCAAGCTTCACCTGTACTCGGCCGTCATCCGGCCGACGTTTGCGTACGCCTCCCCAGTGTGGTCGAGCTGCGCCGACGTCCACCTCTCCAAACTACAGACCATCCAAAACAAGTGCTTGCGTGTCGCCACGGGTGTCCCGATGGCCACGCGGATGACAGATCTACACGGGGACCTGGGGGTTCCCATGCTACGCGACTTCTTCCGTGCGAGTGCGCGAACTTTTTATTCCTCCCTGCAGGACGCGGAAAACCCGCTTAACCGTCGGTTAGCGGACGTCGCTCTGGGACCCGCCGATCGTTTTAAACGTCCCTTCGCGTCCCTTGGTGAGGACTATCTGCCTCCGGCGAAAAGGGCTCGGAACCGGGTTCGGGTGTATCGCCGCCGTGACGCAGTCGATCCCAGGACTGCGTAAACGAGTGCCGTATGACTAACTAAGTGCGCTGTATATATGACGTGTGCAATGGTGCGCGTCACTCACGTCTCGGGTGTGCGGCCTTCGCCCCACCCTGACAGCGGGCTTGTTCCCGCCTCACCTGCAGCTTCACGGAAGGCTGCCCATCGTTTTGTAAATCTGTAACACTAAACCCTGGAGCCGGATTATAAGTGCTAGACACTAGGTGCCGGCGTTGTACGGGAGGCTCACAGCCGTTGAGTCCCCAAAAAGAAGAGGCAACAACAACAAATCACACCATGACACTGTCGAAACACAGTTTCCTAAAAAATCAGAATTGATGCAACAGGCGGGGTTGTATGTTAGATGAATCGTCCAGGTGGCTTCTCGAGTGGACATATCTTTCTGTACGAGGTCACAGTCTGTGACAATTTCTCTAAACAGCAGTATTCTGTGTGCAATATGTTGTCGGAACGTGAATGATGCCAACAGTATTTCTTACTGGCTTAATCAATGGGTGCGAGATGGGCTCCGACTCCAAAAGAATGTCACAGGTAGGTATGTCATTGGCTCTGTTATCAGCTGTGACTCAAGCGTGCACTCGTTTCAAATCTCTCGCGGACTATATTCAAGAGTGCGGCAAAATCCTGTTTGGGTTGTCCACTCAGTTGCATCTTCCAGGAGGCTTTATAAGGTGTGATGTTGTGCATACCACTAGGAAAACGCTAAAGTCCCGTCGCGTTTTTGAGCGAGCACCGGTACGTGCAACACGACCCGATTACGACATTCCCATAATGTTACATACCAATAAGTCTTTAAGGGAACACTCCACTGAAAATACTGCCAAAACTACCCTTTGACCTGTTATTTTTTTATTACTTTTATTTACTCTTAAGTATTATACTTTTAAATTATACTAACATCAATGAGCTAACACGCCTCCTTTGAATAAAAAATAATTTTTTGAACTTATTGCCCGCACGGAAAATCGTTTTTTTCTTGCCATTTTATAAACATATATTTTGTTAGTTAGAGGGGGGGGGGGGTTTAGGGGGGGGGTTAGGGGGGGGTTTTATTTGATTACTTATTATAACCTTTTGGAATAGATAGTTCTTACATACCTGGGAGAGCAATTTTAAACTATAATTATACAAAATTAGGGTAATTTCATGTAAAATCTTTAAAACCCTTTTGGCGGATTATATTTTTATCACACTTTTAGAACTTAAAAAACTATCTCCTTCTGTACCACTTGTCCGAATGAGCTAGTTTTGGTTTTGTTTTTATTACTTGGACATAAATAAACACAATTGTGCATGCGTTTTAAGATATATTCATAACTTTGGCTAAAATAAAATATTAAATTTTCTATCGGGAAGTGTAATTAATAAAATTCATTATTTAAAAATGCATAAAATTAGCCAAAAATGAAAAATAAACAAAACCCATGCACAATTGTCTTTGGTTATGTCAAAACAAGGAAAATGCAAAATTTTAAAACAATGGGTCCCAAAAGGAAAACAGTTTGGTCTTTTCTACCAAAGAGCTTAAAAAAAACAATGAAAAAAAATCAAGTTGGGAAAAATATAAGCCCCCAAAAATAAAAAATAATTTCATCAACTTTTTAAGGGTGTTCCATTGCCCACACCAAAGTTGTTTGTAGCGCAAAACTGTGGATTTTGGCTTTTTCAGTGGAGTGTTCTCCCTTAAGGTCTTGACCGATTTTGCTAAAAATTTGTAAAATAGGAGAGAATGTTGTACTTATTGACCCTGCATAATTTCATAACGTTCGGAACAATTTTTTTTTTTTATTATTTTTTATTTTTTATAACCAACGATCGGATTTTGTTAAAAAAAACATACAGCAACCCGCATAGGTAGTAATGTACATGTGTGCAAAATTTCAGGTCGATCAGAGAAACGGTGCGACCGAAGCAGTAACAGAAAAAAAAGAAAAATAACAAACATTCGAGCCAAAGTCAAGTGGAGACGCTCGCTCAATGAAAAATATTGCTGACTGGCCTTGCTTGAGAGAACGAGCTTAACGTATCAGGTGGTTCTACATAAGAGTTATGGCTCAAATAATTCAATGCAACGATCTCCAAGAAATGAAGATTTTAGAACAAGCAGTTACTACCGTTGCTTTGAGTGAGACAGAAGGGGTTGACTTTGTGACGCAGGAACCGACACCATGTGAAACAGCCAAAGAACTGTTAAAAACCAAGATTGCAATTGGAAAATTCACAGATGACAAAGCTTTATGTTTTCCACGTATTTTTGTCAATCCACACAGGCTCAATTGAAAGAAAAATGAGACTAGCTGCAGCGCCCACCACAAGCTGAAACAGCCATTAGATGAGAATGATTGGCACGATAAAAGATTGGCAGAAGAAACCGTCAACGAACCGATTAATGAGAATATATCTAACATAAAAACTAAACTAAAAAGATATGCAAACCAGCAATTCGTCTGAAGAAGATTTCAAAAGCGGCAAACCGGCCGAAGAAGAGCTAAAAACCGGCAATTCGTCCGAAGAAGAGCAAAGAACTGGCAGTTCATAAGAAGAAAAAATGAAAACTGGTAATCCGGATGAAGAAAATGTGTTGGAAGCTCTAGAAAATTAGCGAAACCAAGCTATGATGCCACCAAAAAAAGGGAAAGAACAAGGTATTTGGATCCTTAAATTGGGAAGCATCTTGATTTATCTCAAAAAGTAGACCCGTCGAAAGTGATTGGTGTATTAAAAAATGGCCACAGGCCAGGTTTGCAGGCCATAAAATGTGGAGAAATATATATTTCGCTAGCAAATACTTGTGCATTAGATTCAATCGCACAGATACTGTGTGTTGCGTATTGTGACAGCAATAACTACAAAAACTTTGTTGATCAATATAACGATAGCCTCAATGAACTTGTCAAAGGCATGGCAACCCATGGCATGACTTCCTCCACGTACAGACTTCGAGCTATGTTCATGCAAAAAGCATTGCAAGGTGTTCCTTTGCCTTCTGGTATACTGTATACTAATGGAGAAACCCATGCTGTCGCCATGGCAACGTCCTTGTTTAGTGACCATCCATCTACCAAAGAAGAGATGAATTGTTCCACAGGTAAAAGTTGTCATCATGGAAACAAATCATTCACTCTCCGAACAGTATCAGTACTGTTTGAAAGCCCTAAAATGAACGCACATACATTACAGGCTAAAATAAATTCCCAAGTTTTAGGAGAAGAAACTGCATGCGCATCGGTACCTTCTCAATGTAAATGCCTCGGTGTGAGAACGTCTGTAGTCGGTTCAGTAGCTCCTCATTTAATAATGGAATCAATGAGCATGTATCTATCTTCTTTGCCTAAATACAATTCCAGCTTTCCCTTATGTCAGTCCACATCTTCTTCTCTATTATCATTCCCAAACCTTTCGAATTACACATTTTTGAACAGTTTGTCCTTCTCCTTGCCAACTCCACAACCAAAAGCTGGCAGCTCCGTCGTCCGGCCATCCACTATAGAATCCACCTACCTTCCCAGTCGTGACAACTTTCGCAGAGCATTGAATACAACATTGTGGGTATATGCAGGTCTTGCATTAGGGCCTAATATTTTGCAACCATAGTTTTGCAAATGAAAGTTAATGAGCGGTCAAAACGACCGCGTACGACTAGGCCTACTCTCCGGTTTTATTGATACGTATGCAATATTGTGCACCAAGCTATAATGCATTACACAACATTTTCAGAGAGTGCAGTGGAACTGCGGAAGGTCGAAAATGCCCACATAGAAAAGCTAAGTGCCACTAGGCATAGTATGGGAGGAGTCGGAGGACATAACAATGTAGGCCCAGTGGAACAAGCAAGCAAGAAGGCAAGAAAAGAGATGCTGGTCGTGCAAAGAGAACTGGCGGCTGGAAAAGAGGCTGGGAAGAAGCTCGCGATTACAAGTATTGGGGGCCTGCTGCCTATTGGCCAGGAAACGTCTCTTCCTCTGAAGCCACTTAGTCCCTCTGCATCTCGTGTGTCCCTTGCAGGACTAGAAACAAGTGGGTCTGTTGGCAACGATATCCTGGGGAAAGGAAGTTCAGATAGAGGCCTATTTCAAATACCGGGTGTACCCGAGAACGAGCAAGATGGGCTTGGACCTGCACCGCTGCCACTTCATGCAAACCCATGCATTTGTGCAACTGTAATCAATCATCTGATCAACAACCCCCAAGCTCAACGTGGTCTTTTAACATCACATTTTGACCAACACATGGACATGTTCATCTTTTGAAAGTAAGTACCAATATTAAAGATCTTTAACCATGAAATATTATAGCCTAACTTATGTATTTTTAAAGTCTGAAATCAACATTTAGGGTTGAAGAACAGGTGCTAGTGACAATAAGGATGGAAGTTCTGTTGGCTTACCTAAAAGTGGGGTTATTGAGATGCAAGAGATGGTTATATTTTATATTTCTTATGCTTGCGCTTGCGTTTGACCAATAGGAATCCAGAAACAACACGACTCAACACAAACGCCCATTTTCAGTCAAATCAAATTCACAACTATTGTTGTTTGTGTCAGTGTAAAATTATTAATCATGGACGAACTTACAGAAGACGACGTAATTATCGAGTATGAAGTTGAGTCGACGTCTAGCGACGAGCTGCTAATTACGTATTTTAGGCAATATCCGCATCTCTATGACAATAGGCTACTGCAAAATATGGTTTCAAAGACGAAATGTCAAACGCAAAGTTGACATGCAGTCATCTGATAACGAGCATTCTAAAACTTTGCACAGCCTTGTAGTTTCTTTACGCCACGCTTCCGTTATGACAATTGTGCGCGCCTACATTCCTTGTGTTGCGCTTGCGTTGTGCTGCGCTTATGCTATGCCAATTGTGCGCCGCACTTTAGACCTAGCCCTGGGGGGGACAGGGCCTAGTCCTAAAAAGTGTTGTTTTTATTTTTTGCACACATGATTACGCCTGGGCTTGATCTATGGATCGAACTACAGCATGGCACATTGCACCATTTTCATAAAATTTCAAAACGCTTTCAGGAGTACGTTGGGCGCCAGATATAACATGGCCATGGGTGGCCTGTAGGTGCGTTTCCTTAACGTTCCAGTTAACTTTATTTTGTATTTTTCATCCATCAAGCTGGAACAATCAAATAACAATAAAAGGAACTTATGAAAGTAAGTTACAGTTCCTGGAAAATTTCAAATATCACAACACCTGATAAAACTGCCATGTCTGCGCGAACCCTGTATGGCAGACAGAATATAATCGACGGTATGAAGCAGTATCAAAATCGGCCTTAATTGCTAAGTACTACTGTTGAACTTATTGCATAAGCGCAAGTAGCACGCAAGTCCTACCAAGCTTTATTGGATGAAGAAAACACAAAAAAAACGATGGAAGAAAGTAAAAATTAATAGGCCTTGGAAATTGAAGAGAACGTAAAGAAGATGAACGTTCCCCAGAATTAAAGTGTAAACAGATAGCTATTGCCGATCTGGAGATAATATGTGTCCAAGACTTGCATAATGAGGAAGAGAAGAAAGAGGAGAAACAGAAATATTTAGATCGTCTCAAGGAAGCCAATGACAGGCTGCAAAAAGCACTTGACAAAAAGAACATCGACCTTGGCAATACTTTTGATGACAATGATTTGAAAAACACATTTAAGCTTATTAACCGTATTTTACATCCATACATAGTCAACTAAATATCTTGGAGGCACAAATAATCTTTGCCGTTGAAGCGCCTTAAAACTACTAATACTAATACTAATGGGCGGAGCTGGATTAACACAAGAGGTATTAGAAGGTGGTAATACGATGTGCAAACAGGAACGAGAAAATGATAAATTGTTAAAAGTAGAAAAAGGATTGAAAATACGGAATTTCAGCGAAATTTCAGATTTCTTTGGCCAAGATGTACTCTGTGTATCTTAGTTCCGTGAATTTCAAGTCAGACCAAATAAATAATTTATCAACTAAATAAATAATGCCCCTCTGCGGCAGTCTTCTTTCATAAATGGAGAGAGGAACTTGACAGTTTCACATCACAGAACTTCACAATTATGTGAGAAGTGATGTGTGAACTAGATATTCCATTGGAGTATATAGAGTAACCAACGCTGGGGTGCAATTTCTTCTGCATGACAGCGGGCCTGGTGACGATAGGTTTTTAATGTTTGACACCCGGCGCAATTTAGATTTGATGGTAACCTGTGAGCATTGGTACATGGATGGGACTTTTCGTACCGCGCCAAATTTGTTCAGGCATATACCATAGACGCAGTTAAATACAGCAATGTCTTACCTGCAGTATTTGATCTAACGCCTGATAAACAACAAGCAATGTATCAACGAGTGCTAGTAAAGCATTAGTGCCAAACTTAAACCCAACCTCAGTGATGGGTGATTTTGAACGGGCTGCCCTGAACGCCTACGAGGCAGAGTTTCCCCTCGTTAAGCTGAGAGGGTGTCACTTTCATTTCAGCCAGTGTGTTTGGCGCCAAATACAAACTTGTTGTGCTATCTTTGAACGATACGTGAATGATGGCAAGTTTGCATTGCAAATAAGAATGCCAACTGCACTCGCATTTGTACCGCCTGTCCATGTCATTAACGCATTTAATGAAACAATATATAAATTATAAAACTTGGCTGTCGGGATACGCCGTGTCGATTGTCATTAAAATGCTGACGTTTCGAACTGATTGCACAGCTCATCTTCAGAGATGTGAAGAGGAAATCACTGGGCAGAACCTACTCGATCCAGCTCGACCCAGTGAATGACAAAGTACAATTGTGTGCAACCTCCTTTATATAAAACCATGACGCATGCGCGTTTAATCAACATTGATATTTCTAGTTTGTTCTGCACGTGCTAACTTTAAACGTTCTAATGTTGGCCTCCAAGTTCTACTCAGTTTTAGCCCATCGTCTCTGTTAATCGTCTCTGTTGTTGTTTCTCAGTGATTTCCTCTTCACATCTCTGAAGATGAGCTGTGCAATCAGTTCGAAACGTCAGCATTTTAATGACAATCGACACGGCGTATCCCGACAGCCAAGTTTTATTATTGACTCGGGCCGTGAAAGCCTACGACAAGTTTTAATAAATAAATAGTCGCTCGAAATTCAGTTGACTCAGTGTTTACATTATTATTATCCCAAAATTTACACATAATGTCTGTCGGCTGACGGCTGACACGGACGTTAGGTCCAGCCTAAAAAATTCAAATATATTTTCCTATACATGTCTTCCTTGTAAGCTACAAGTGTCAATGAGGTTAACATATGATTATAGATGGGCAACAACTATCAATCAAACAAGATTATATTGCTTTGTCAATAGTACTAATTGATTGATTGATTGAATATTGCTTAACGTCTCAAATTTATGCAACTTGGCTAATCGAGACGAAGGGAGGGACGTAAGGGATGACGTGGGGTGGACAGGCCTGTGCTGGTCAGAACCTAATTTGAATCACTATTTTTAAAGCCAGTAATAGCACAATGTATTCTTTAAACAAAAACAAGTACAGGAGTATCCAAAATACGGAGCAAAGCTTTTTGTTATTATATAACCTAAACGTAATAAAAAATATAGAATGCTCACGTTACGTCCATTAGTAGAACTATAGATTCCCCATTAAGGTAAGCAACTCGTGTAATATTGATGATTTTACTTTTTTATTTGTGCAATTTCAATGTTATCCCTCAATATCGAAGTTATCCGATATGACGGCAGGTAATATCCGTATGGAAATAATATTAATTAAAGGTGTTTATTTACTACAATTCAGAAATTAAAAAAGTCCGCCCCAACCGGGAATCGAACCACGGATCTCCCACATTCCAGGTGGACGTCTTAACCACTAGACCATCAGGACGGGTACATTTTAATCTCTGAATTGTAGTTGCATTATACATCTGAATGGATGGAACAGTACTGCAACGAATATCTGCTGCCTTTGAACTGACCACCAAACATTAATTATAATGTCATTACCTTTACGCAGGTATGAGCGAGGGTTTATTTCTCGATTTGGTTGATCGGGAAACACTCCCGTGGGTGTAATTGTTTTTATTTACTACAATTCAGAAATTAAAAAAGTCCGCCCCAACCGGGAATCGAACCACGGATCTCCCACATTCCAGGTGGACGTCTTAACCACTAGACCATCAGGACGGGTACATTTTAATCTCTGAATTGTAGTTGCATTATACATCTGAATGGATGGAACAGTACTGCAACGAATATCTGCTGCCTTTGAACTGACCACCAAACATTAATTATAATGTCATTACCTTTACGCAGGTATGAGCGAGGGTTTATTTTTTTTTTAATTTCTGAATTGTAGTAAATAAAAACAATTACACCCACGGGAGTGTTTCCCGATCAACCAAATCGAGAAATAAACCCTCGCTCATACCTGCGTAAAGGTAATGACATTATAATTAATGTTTGGTGGTCAGTTCAAAGGCAGCAGATATTCGTTGCAGTACTGTTCCATCCATTCAGATGTATAATGCAACTACAATTCAGAGATTAAAATGTACCCGTCCTGATGGTCTAGTGGTTAAGACGTCCACCTGGAATGTGGGAGATCCGTGGTTCGATTCCCGGTTGGGGCGGACTTTTTTTAATTTCTGAATTGTAGTAAATAAAAACAATTACACCCACGGGAGTGTTTCCCGATCAACCAAATCGAGAAATAAACCCTCGCTCATACCTGCGTAAAGGTAATGACATTATAATTAATGTTTGGTGGTCAGTTCAAAGGCAGCAGATATTCGTTGCAGTACTGTTCCATCCATTCAGATGTATAATGCAACTACAATTCAGAGATTAAAATGTACCCGTCCTGATGGTCTAGTGGTTAAGACGTCCACCTGGAATGTGGAGATCCGTGGTTCGATTCCCGGTTGGGGCGGACTTTTTTAATTTCTGAATTGTAAGTAAATAAAAACAATTACACCCACGGGAGTGTTTCCCGATCAACCAAATCGAGAAATAAACCCTCGCTCATACCGCGTAAAGGTAATGACTTTATAATTAATGTTTGGTGGTCAGTACAAAGGCAGCAGATATTCGTTGCAGTACTGTTCCATCCATTCAGATGTTATGCAACTACAATTCAGAGATTAAAAATGTACGTCCATGTTAGTGTTTAAGACTCCACCTAAGTGGGAATCGTGGTTATTGGTTTGACTTTTTTATTTGTGTGAAATAAAAACAATATCATCCGACGGAGTGTTTCCGTAAAAATAATATTAATTAAAGCTGTTGAGCATCCCACGCAACCTCTTGTGGGACATTGTGGGACCTTAACCGAATCGATGGATCAAGCATAGCTCGTGCTTCTACAGTTAAGCTCTTAAAGACCCTTTACACGAGCAATTAATTGACTCCAAGTTGGATACACACATTTCCTATAACTCATTTACACGCCTTCTGAAAAATTGCTAGCAATAATTGCCAAAAGTAGGACTCTGCTCAACTTTTCAGCAATCATTGCTAGCAATTAATTGCTCGTGTAAAGGGTCTTTTAGGTCTCACGCTTTCCGATTTATTAGAGTGGTCACCTCATGTAGACAATGTAGCATCTAGAATCAAGAGTGTTTTTTTTTTTTAAATAATACTTTATTGACATATTGGTTAAATATAGATACAAGCAGTTAATAAATAAATATAGAAATTCCTGAGTAGTTAATTCACATACTCTTAACTTTCAAATAATACAGTAAAGAAAGATGTTATGTAGGTTGAGTTGGGCAGTGTGGTACATTGGGGAAAAAATAGAAACAAAAAAACCCACTTATTCTTGCACTCAAAACACAGAAAGACACTGTGAAAAACATAAGAAAAAAACAAAATACAAATAGCACTGACATAAAAAATGTTTCATAGAGAACTTCACAATTTTTTTATAATAAAATGTCTTTGGGGAGTTTATGTTTATATCTATATGGTAGAGTAAGGTAACTGTATTGACCAAGGTTTGAAATTAGAGTATTTGAGCTATTGTTATAACAAGCACTATAAAAGTTTATGGTTAGGTTAAAAACAAAGTCGAAGATGGTTGGCAAATGGAATAACTCATGGATAACTGAAATGGGTGTGTACTTTGGAATGTTTCCTACCATTCTCAGGCATTTATTTTGGACAATTTGAAGTTTTTTAAAGTTTGACGTACACGTGGAACTCCATACGGGGGCGGCATATGTGAAGATCGGTCGGATAACCATGGTGTAGAGAAGCTGTTTGTTTGTTTTGCTTAACTTGCTGGTTTTATTCAGAAGTGGGTAGAGACTTGACATGGAGGCGTAGGCTTGGTTTATTTTGCTGTTTATATGGTGAGTAAATGTTAACTTCGAGTCAAGAAAGACTCCGAGATATTTTATGAAGGGATTATATACACCTTGATTTTTTTTTTTTTGATTTTAATTTTTTTTTGATTCTATCATATTGCAAATTTTGTTAAGTTTGTGTAGCTTCAAAAATCATTGAATTATCTCTTATAGAAATGAAAATACATTCAAATGAATCAGTATTGATGTTCAACTATCTTAAGAAATGTATAAATCCTCACAGATTCGTTCGTAGTTCACTAGTAGTTCATTCGTGTTTTATGCAGCAGAAAGTTTGTTTGAATTTCCCTCCATAATTGTTTTGGGTTGGTCACCCTTTCACATGTGCACTGTGCACGAAACTTTTCATTCTAAGGTTGCCTAGCATGACTTCAGCTGTTACATGTTTACAATCTGTCTGTTGTCATTCATTCTCTAGTAGCAACTTTAAAGTTTTGTTGTAAACAATGGGTGCTAGAAAACATTGCTATAAATCAAAAAAACGTGTGTTTAAATCAAACCGGCATACAGTGCAGGTAAGTCTAGGCTCAGGCTTAGGTTTAATAACTGTAGAAGATACACAACCATCCACATCTGGGGTTAGCCCTAGGCCTTGTCCTAGCACATTGAGTCCAGGCCTAAGTGTAGGCCTAGGCCTAGTCGAAACTAGGCCTAGTCCTACTATTTCGAGCTCTAGCAAAAAACTTGCGTTAGGCCTAGACTCTACTGATGGGACCAATGGCCTAGACTCTTCTTGTTCTGGACCAAGTTACCGAATAATTAACGTCAAAATTGCATTTCAAGAAATTGAACGATGTCTCCGGTGTGCAATTTGTAACAATACAGTCCAAATCAAAGAACTGTCAAGGTGTGGATTAGGATCTAAATTCGTAATTGATTGTGATCAGTGTTCAGAAGTTGGTTTCTTCAAGGGTAGTGATGTGTGTGACGATACACAGAGTGCATACGAGATAAATCGCAGGAGTGTGTTTGCTATGCGGAGCCTGGGTCTTGGTTTGGCAGGACTAGAAACATTTTGTGGAGTGATGGACCTTCCTCCCCCAGTGAAACAGAGTACATACAGTTTAATAAACAATAGGCTTATGAATGCTACTATTGAAGTAGCTGAGGAAAGCATGATAAGGGCTTGTGAGGAGGAGATTGCAAAAACTGAAAATCCCAATGAGAGACAACTTGCTTTGAGTGGAGATGGGACATGGATGAAACGCGGGTTCTCGTCACATCATGGAGTTGTTACAGCTATAGGAGTGGAAACTGGTAAAGTTATTGATTTAGAAGTGTTGTCATCCTATTGCCATGGTTGTGAAGTGTGGGCAAATAAAAAGGGCACAAATAAGTATGATGAATGGTTGAAATCGCACAAGCCCAATTGCGAGGCCAACCACAAGGGCTCCGCTGGAAGTATGGAAGTGGATGGAATGCAGCGCATATTTCACCGTTCTGAGAAAACCCGCAATGCCAAATATGTCACATATGTTGGTGATGGTGACACTAAAACATACATGTCAATAGCCAAGAGCCAGCCTTATGGTCCTGATGTTTTAGTGAAAAAAATCGAATGCGTTGGGCACATTCAAAAAAGAATGGGCAATAAACTACGCAAGATAAGAGACGAGTACAAAGGAAAAAAATTATCCGATGGGAAGTCCATGTCAGGTAAAGGACGTCTCACTCCTGCAGTAATAAAAACCCTCACCACTTACTATGGGAATGCCATCCGGGCCAACAAAAATTCAGCAACTGATATGAGAAAGGCCATATGGGCCATTTGGCTACACAAAATTTCTTCCGATGAAAACCCCAGACCACGCTTTCTGCCCCACGGGAGAAGATTCTTGGTGTCCCTACCAACGAGAGGTTGCATTGGGTACTGAAGCCACTTACAAACATAAAAACAACATTGCACCTGCCATTATGGAAGCCATTAAGCCTGCATTTAGAGATTTACTCGAACGCTGTCTAGGTGGCCTAACGCAGAATGCTAACGAGTCTATTAACAATTTAATTTGGAAAATGAACCCTAAAACAAGCTTCTCTGGGCACAAAGTTGTTAAGATTGCTGCATACCATGCTACAGCTATTTTCAATGATGGCAATAAAGCTAAGTTGAAAATAATGGAAAAGATGAGAGTAATTCCGGGAGAATTTTCTACGTTACTTTTCCACAACCAAGACAAAGCGCGCGTTAAACTTGCTGATATACGAGCCGCTGCATCAAGTTTAGATGCACGTAGGGCAAGGAGAATGCTCAACTTAAACCAGGAACAAAGGCTGTTGGAAGAGGAGGGAGTTGTATATGAAGCTGGAGCTTTTTGAAGAATCTGTTTGTGAGTATGCCCTTGATTTTACAAAAAAAAATGCCAAACTTTGGTGCGCGATTGCCGGAAACTAACTTTTTTCAAACCGTTTCCCAGATAAATTCTATACCGTTCAACCGATTTGTACCAAATTTTGAACACAACTTCATATGGTAAATATATACAAAATGACCTACAATTGTGGATGTATGTTAAATAGATTAAAAATTTTGATCAAAAACTTCACACAAAAATTAGATTTTCAAAGCCATTTTTCAAAAATTTGTCAAACTCAAACTGTGAAATTGAAAATTATAACCCTAGGTCACATTGTTAGTTTACTTGTTCTGAATACACACAAAAAAATTCAGATTTTTTGAGACATATTTACAGATTTTATGAAGGAAACACCAGCCCATGTTTTGACAAAAAGTTTGCGCGTAATAAGGTTCCGACATACTTGTAGGGCACAGTTTACTATATTTTTACATTTTTTTTTTTTTTTTTTTTGTCAAGAATAAGAATACTCTTTTGTAAAATATTAGGTTAATAAAATGTGATTTGGCTTATATGCAATGAATTTAGTACCATACAAGTTACCACTGTGCAAGGTGTATATAGCCCCTTAGCTAGACCACTCAATGGGATTGCCATTAACTGTTACTTCCGGTTTGGGGTACGGTCTTCGTTTCGTGAAGAAAATTGCTGATGTCTTGGCTTCACTGACTTTAATTTTCCATTTGTGAAAATATCTCAGTAGGGCGTTCAGGGCTCTTTGAAGTCGCCTCTGGATCGTGCCAGGGCGATACGAGGAGGAGAATATGGCTGTGTCGTCTGCAAACATACTGATGAAAACGTGCAAAAAAATGCGGAATATCATTTACGTACAAGGAAAAAAGGGTAGGGCCAAGGAGAGAACCTTGTGGTACTCCAGCCGCAATGCTACGACGGGTCGAAGTTTTATCTTTGATTGATACGAAGAATTTTCTATTGGATAAGTATGATTTAATAATAAGGATGAGGTATTTTGGAAAATTGTATGATATCATTTTGAAATCAAGAGTGGTTGTTTTGTTCTGAGAAGATTAAAGAAGATTGTCGGCCCTCTCTCCCTTAAGCTTTCTTACCATGCCCTGATTCATTCCCATATTTCGTAAGGTATTTTGTTCTGGGGCGCCTCGCCCCAGGCGAAACGAATTTTCATTCTACAAAAGCGAGCGGTTCGTATCATTGCTGGGGCCTCTAGACTGAGGTCGTACAGAAGTTTATTTCCTGCCCTTAATATCCTTACTCTTGCTTGCTCCCTTATTCATCAAGCAGCCATATTCGTCAACAATAATCCATCTCTCTTCCCCCAAAACTCTTCCATTCACTCTTACTCAACTCGTTCATCAGGCTAAATCCATGTTCCTTCTCACAATACGTCCCTATATTCCAAAAGTCCTCACTAGCTTTGCCTTACTATTTATAACAAAATTCCATCTTATATAAAAATGTTATCTTCAACAACATCTTTCAAAACCAAGCTCAATGAATTCTTATTATCAAAATCTTATTACTCCATTAATGAATTCTTTGATGACTAATTATAACATTGTTTATCTTAACTTCAGATATAGTTTATTATTCTATTATTGAAATGTTTTCCATTAATTTCATATTTCATCATTATGTTTGTATATCATCATTTGTATCACTAATTTTTTGTATCATATTCATTGCCTATATTTGTACAATGTATAAATTAAAAAAGGTGTATTAAATATTAAATATTAATAATATTATTAAATATTTAACAAATCATTGTTACATTTCTATACAAATATCCAGCCTATTCCGAACCACAAACAAACAACTATTTCTCCTAATCTCCGGCATGGTTTACAGTAAATTTAACTGCAAACTATTCTATTATCAGAATCAAATCTCCATTTTACTCCACCGTCAATGTGCAACTCGATGAGGCCAATATTAGGCCTACTGTTAATCCAGCAGCTTTAAGAAATTCCTTGGACTGGGCTCCTCTATATATTAATTAAGTGGCTTTGTTACCTGAACCTATCATATGTAAGTATTTATCTACAAGCAGTTGTCACTTGTCATTCCTTTTAGGATTGGCCATCAATTGAGGCCTACATTAAAATAAATCAAGATACCAAATTTGGTCAAGGCCGATCAACGATAATCAATAAACCCTAAATTTAGTTGTTGTTGCTATTACAGCAACATGCTTCTCTCTCAAGCTTTTGTTGAAATACTATCCAAAGATCTACCGTATTCTCGGGACATGATTGAGTCTGGTCATGACGTGTTTTAACGTCGAGGTACACTAACCAAACCGGTGCTGAATTTTGTCCCGAGAATCCGTTTTCCTAGAATAATAATAATGCTGGTCAATCCTAATTTGGGTGGAATTGTTATAATATTTTGTTTTAAATGTGGCTGGACTCCTTAGTATGTTGCCTCGCAATACAACACCTTATGGGACTGTTGTATTACTGTAAGCATGGCCGGGCACACGAGCCCCTGCCGTATAGAAACAAGCCTGACCAACTCTGAACACTTCACAACAACTGAAGACCTGGTACCAACTTCATATTCTGTACTTCATATGAAATGATTCTTCCAGGGTTATCTATTCTAAATTACAGCCATCATCCAAGTCTAATTATTCGAAAGGTGTTATTTACTTAGAAGAATATAGTTACTGGTACATGGATATCTCCAAATGCCTAAATTATACTTACTCAGTTCCTAGATTAGTTTTTCAACAAAATTGCTAGGTACTGTCAACAAAACCAAGTGAGAAAATTAATGTAGCCTATGACCACCGTTGTTTTCGTAGTTCGTGTCCTGGGTTAAATTTTTCATTTATTATCCATAATGAATTGCGGTAGTAAAGATGTAACTATTGCAGCCAATCAGTGTTCAGGACGAGTCGAAGTCCTCAATACATTGCAGGAACTGTATGATACTGGCAATGAAAATGGGGAGACTAACAACAAGTGAGTTGGGCGACCACTCACGATACAAGATATCAACGTTGACAAACAATGTACACCAGCAGAAACACAACAACTGTTAGCACTGTTGAATGAGTACAGGCATTGCTTTGCCCTGTCAATGCAAGAGTTGGGTGTACGAATCTACTCGAGATGGATATTGTACTAAAGTAAAGGAGCAAACCAGTGTATTGCAAACCCTACAAGACATCTGCATCTGAGAGAAAGGCTAAAGGAAAAATAATTAAAGGGGTATTCAACCGCTTAACTCAAATAATATATTTCATTCAGGCTAGCTAGTTATGAATTTAGAAATTGACAGAAAAATTATTGGGTCCACATTGACCCACAAAAGAAATTGATCAAAACTGGTATTATCAATAAAAGGGCCGTTAGGCTACACCCCCCGCACATGGCACCAGCGTAGAGCGTTTGCAGGGTACTCAGGAACGACTCCTCCGAACCCGAAGGCACGAAGAAGGTGGAATTGTGTGTGTGTGTGTGTATTTTATTTAATTTTAATAAAATGGGCCGATAGGGGAGAGAAAACGTGTTCCAAAAGGATAAGTTTTCTCAATAACGATAAACGAAAGAACATAAAGGTGAAGGACATCAAAATGACTGAAACAAAAGATTGGTTGGTTGGATATTGCTTTACGTCTCATATTTATGCAACTTGGCTAATCAAGACGAAGGGAGGGACGTAAGGGATGACGTGGGGGGACAAGGGGTGGACAGGCCTGTGCTGGTCAGAACCAGCCACAAGCATATGTGGAGGGCAGGGGTTCCCCCACGTCGTGGTCGTCTCCGTCTGTGTCATCATCCGTCCGTGTTGTCTTTGTCGTCGCCGTCGGGGAGGTAGTCAAAGGGAAGGGGTTCCCCGGCGATGACCCAGAGCTCGCCATTAGTTTCAGGGAGGGATCTCCCCTATTCACGGGCCAAACCGCGAGAAGGTGTCGAGTTGGAATAAAAGAATAAGATAAACTAGGAAAAGACTAATGGGCTTCTTCCTTTCTGTCTAGATACTAAAAACCAAGGAGAAAATAAACAATAAACAAGGTAAGGGTTTGGGAGTACAAACCCTATTGGTCACTAAAGGAAAACAAAAGGTCCTTACTGGTTCAGTGCCTGAGTAAAGAGGAGCTCCCCATCAAGGATGGAGCAGAGCGCCTCTCTATCACACCATTTTGCCTCAAAGCCGTCTATCGTCCCTCGCCCAAGGTGCCATGCATACTCCTTGAGGTGTCGGGACTTCAGACGGGTCTTGAGGACAACTTCGTAGGGAGCAGGCACCCTGCCATCCTTGAAATAGCAGACCAGGAGTCTGAAGACCGTGCTCTTGGCCAACACGAGAACGAAATTGGCAAGATTGATTTGGGTGACAGAGGATGATTTGTCGGGCCAGAAACTGACATACAAATCTTGTTGATCTTGTTAAGTTGATGCCCTAGTGAGAGTTTTCTTAACTTCTCTAAAATATGTCTTAGACTCATCTCCATTATTGTGCCTGCTTTCTTTAAAAAGCTCTCTTTTCAGTTTGCAAGTATCAGATATGTCATCATTCATCCACGGTTTGAGATTATTACGTGTGACAACGTTTTTTCTAAACCTCCTCAAAGGAAAATGTTTGTTGAAATAAGTCATAGATATGTCTATAAACCTACTAAATTCATCATCTACTGAAGTTCTGTCTCTTATTTCTATCCAGTGTTCCATACTAATGTTAAAAGCGAACTCTTCTATGTTTTCATCCTTAAAAACCCTCCTATCAAAATGATGACAAGACTTTGTTTGTCATTCTCTACGTTGACAATGGATTAGTTTTTTCAAGCGATGAAACCTGTCTAAACATGTTTCTCGGCCAACTACAGAAAGAATTCAGAAGAACGATTGGGTCTGCTGACTATTTTCTCGGAATGCAAATACACCATATGGAGAATGGTTTGCTATTCATAAATCAAGGATTGTATACAAAGAAATTACTGGAGCGTTTCAACATGGCTGAAAGCAATCCAGTCTCTACACCAATCGATACAGAACAAGTTTTGGATGACTCCAACAAGGAACTTGACAGCATAGTTCCCTACCGCGAGACAAATGGAAGTCTGATTTACCTGGCCTGGGTAATAGACCAGAGATTGCTTACGCAGTCAACTTATTGTAGCAAGTTCTCGACTGACTGCAAGTCAAGCATTGGGAAATGGTCAAGAGAATTTTTAAATACCTCAAGGACACTGTTAACTGAAGGATTCTATTCGAATCTGGAGATGCCACCAGAACACTTGAATCCTACAGCGATAAAGATTATGCCGGAGATGTAGATTCTAGAAAATCCACTTCACACATTCCCACATTCCACACAAACATTCCCAAAACATAGTTTAACAAAACATTATTGAAGCTTAAAGTTAATAGTAATTTACCCGTGCTTCAATGCCCAACAATCATCAGCCATCGCATAGCAGCTCTTGCAGAATGCAGACATTGGGTAAGTGGCAGAATAAAACTATTATCGTACAACAGTTCATTCAAGTTTTAAGTTTCTTAGATTCGTTTTCCAGGCATTTTGCGTGATTAAAAAAAAACAGACCCCAGTGTTGCCGCATTATTCGACTAGAAGGCAGCAAGGGCATTCCCACCTGCATACCTCACCGCACGCCACTGGTGTACTTGTTATACGTCCAAATACATAAATACCGTACGTCCGTCTTATTATCAAGACCTTAAGGACGATTTTTTAGAATACGCACAGCTTTCTTTTGATGGGAAGGTATATATATATATATATTTTTTTTTTATTTAAAATGGTTATTCAAATGCTCAAGATAACAGTTAATGATGTTGGCAACAAAATTGCTATCTTGAATATGGCCAAAAATGATACAAATAGGTCGCAAAAAACGCATGTCTAATACTCTCAAAACAATTCCCACAGGTTCGCAGTCTGGCAGCACTGTAAGCAGAAGCGAGAGATCTCGCGCTCTGCAGTAGTGATGTCTTCAAAGGTAACGGAAGCTCCTGGTGGGACTTTAAGTTTCTTCCCACGCTAACTCATAAGTATTCACTCAAATTTAACTCGAATGCTCATACATTTTACTTAACTTTAACTCGACTTAAATTTAAATTCTCTGTTCACAGAGCCTCGCAATTGCCTTTTTAGTTACTTCAAATTACAAATAAAGATTGAGTACGTGAAAACGGCAGCTTAGATTTCAATTTGCTTGTCCTTGCAACATATTTTAATTTTCCAATTCTATTCTCCTCACACGATTGGCGAGCTTCAACCTGCTTAAGACAGCCGCAGAGAAAAACTTGCAGAACTGAAGCTTACGGCCCAACCTCTGACCGTAGTGATTAGCCTGACTACGAGTTTCATCACGGCCTCGTATGTATGCATAGACGATAACAAGTTCAAATTGGAATCGCCCCTTAAGGCCATAGATACATGCTTCAAGGCATTCCATGCTTTACATGCAAACTACCCAGAAGAGGTGAAGCAGGCATGGCCGTTCATCCAAAAATATGTTTACGGCACAACCACTGATGATATCAAGCATTACTGAGTGGCGTATATACGTAATAGACCCAACCATAATTATTTACATGATAAGCCTATCTTTTGCAGCTTAAAAACTTAGTTGTTTTATTATGCGCGCATTTCAGAGTCGTACATATCGCCGCCCAGTAGATATATGTCTCCCACTCATTCCTGTCCATGCCCTGTGACATTTCGTCGGTCGGCAAAAATGTTGGTGCAGTACCAGTAATTATCATTTCTTTATCTTCTCTCTCTCAGTGTATACCAGAAATTGCCTCATTTCTATAGTTTCATACAAGCATCATGCATCACTGCTTCGTTTGTCGCAGTCATTTTACAACATTAGTATTAAGAAATTGTGTTTTCATTTGCGTTTAACGCATAGCTTGGAGGCATATAGGCCTATGACTTGTGTGTTCAATATGATGTATGAACATGAAACAAACTGTTTGATTGATTGATTGAATATTGCTTAACGTCTCATATTTATGCAACTTGGCTAATCGAGACGAAGGGAGGGACGTAAGGGATGACGCGGGGGGACAAGGGGTGGACAGGCCTGTGCTGGTCAGAACCAGCCACAAGCGTATGAGATATACCAAAATATTTGTTTTAATCACTAACAAGTTAATAATAAAATAATGAATGCTTGTTACTAACAAATATTATGTACTTGTTTGGTTGATTGGATATTGCTTAACGTCTCATATTTGTGCAACTAGGCTAATCATTATTTACTTATTTCAGATTCATACAATACGTGGCTGCTAGCCGCTGGAACTGACGAGTACCACCAATACACGAGTTCTAGTAGAGTCTGCACCCAGGTATACGGCCAGTGTACCCCCACTACCGGACCTCGGCCCTGCGGTCCGAAAGGAGGACATTCAATAGAGTTGAATAGAACTTGAAAGGGTGGTTTGAATTCATAATTCACCTGTCATTGTTTACTATCGCGTGTACCTAAAACATATTAATATGAGGGAAATTGTTACATTTTCCGAAAAAATCGAACACAATATTGTAAATACGATTGAAATTGGCTTTTGAATGAAAATTTTCAGGTAAAATTAGACTATTTGTCATATACAAACCCCATGTGTGTCTCCCTTTGAATACACATGTTACGTGATGTCCAGGAGAGAAACACACAACCACAACAACGTTGCATCCAATATTAGCAATTAGATATGAAAATTGTAATAACAACTTGATAATAAGCCTACAATAATACAATTAATAAAACGAATGCGGAGTGCGTAATACAATTTCATTATGAACAACAAGACATGAATGAGAACCTTACAATTACCTCTTTTCATCAGAAATTAGCCTTGCCTACTGTCATTAGCTCCGTATTCGTTTCTAAGTAGGGATGCTGCCGTGCCGTCTGTTCTTGAGAGGGCGATGTTGCCTTGTTGCGTGAAATGAATGACATATATTGCCAAATATTAGAATCGATTTATAACACATATTTTAGTCTTGTATGTGTACTGTCGCTTACGCCGGTATTAAAAATCTAGAGACAATAAATTCTTCTCGTTATCCGGCGGGTCAGGAGGCGTTTGGGACAAAACGGGACCGTGGTGCTGACAATGAGGTCCGTCCTCAACGTGCGTCTCGTAATAGCCCCCCCCCCCCCCCCCCCCCCCCGTGTATACCCAATAACTAACAAACGGCCTCGTGGCCCAGATAACGGAAACACACGCATGGACATTTATGAAGACTTCGTGTTATGTGCAGTGCGCAACAAAGTCCATGGTCTTTTCCGACTAAATATTCCTCCAACTGTCGAAAGGGTTAGGGAAGCAATAAATAATGATCCCGATCTTCCCAATTTGAGCACCTCCAATGTATTTAGGCTGATGAAAGATATATATAAAAAACAAAAGCGGCGTTCAATTTTTATTGAAAGAGAAGATATTCAGCTGTGGAGGAGACGATATTTGCGACAGATAAAAATTGCGAGAAGTCAAGGTAAACGTATTTATTATCTTGACGAGACCTGGATAAATGCAGGACACACGCATGCATCAGCGTGGACGGATACTATAATAAAAAGTTCGAAAAGAGCATTTCTATCCGGGCATACGACTGGACTTAAACAACCTTTGGGCAAGGGCCGACGTCTTGTTGTTGGGCATGTTGGCAGTGACCAGGGCTTTCTGGATGGAGGTGCCTTCGTTTTCGAGGCTAAAAAGTCATCTGGGGACTATCACCAGGAAATGGATGGCCCCAAGTTTGACGGATGGCTTGAAACGTTCGTTCCCAATATGGAACCCAACTCTGTGTTAGTAATAGATAACGCCCCATATCATACAGTGGAGATTGAGAAATCCCCAACAATGAGTTGGAAAAAACGTGACATTCAAGATTGGCTTTTGGCAAAAGGAATCCCTTTTAACGAAACGATGATTAAAGTTGAACTAATGCAAAAAGTAAACTTAAACAAACCCCGGTCAAGAAATATCCGCGATGAAATGTGAAAAATGCTGGCCACACAATTGTAAGGCTACCACCGTACCATTGCGAGTTAAATCCCAACGAAAATGTTTGGAGTCAATTGAAAAGATATGTAGCTTCTAATAATACGTCATTCAACATTGATAAAGTGAAAGATCTTGTGTATGAAGGATTCAATAATGTCACACCACAACAATGGAACAATTACGTCAAAAATGTTATTAAACAAGAAGAAGAAATGTGGGTAAATTACAGATACAGTCGTCGATCAAATGATCATTAGCACCGCCGATGATTCAGACACTTCGAGTGAAGAAGATCATGATGATACGACATGCTTGCTATGCCGCTCTCAAACTAAAGACAGAAGCCCCCCTCTCAATATCCGAAGGCAACCCTGCCATTGAAACGTGATAAAAAAGGTAAGGCTTTTGTTTGATGTAATGAAAAATTACCTCCGATGAACGGTGATATTGATATTATAATATGTTCTCAATAATGTATTGTTGTTATGATCGTTTTCTCAAGCGCTCGCGCTCTGCAATTCATTTTATTGATTGTATTCTTTTAGGCTTATTATCAAGTTGTTATTACCATTTGATTTGATTGGATATTGCTTTACGTCTCATATTTATGCAACTTGGCTTTTTCATTACAAATTGTTAATATTGGGTCCCAAGGATGCAACGTTGTTGTGGTTGTGTGTTTCTCTCCTGAACATATCGTATCGTAACATGTGTATTCATACATGGCGTTTGTATATATGACAAAAAGTCTAATTTTGCCTAAAAACTTTCATTCAAAAGCCAATTTCAATCGTATTTACAATATTGTGTTCGATTTTTTCGGAAAATGTAACAATTTCCCTCATATTAATATGTTTTAGGTACACGCGATAGTAAACAATGACAGGTGAATTATGAATTCAAACCACCCTTTCAAGTTCTATTCAAGTCCATTGCTTGTCCTCCCTTCCGACCGCAGGGCCGAGGTCCGGTAGTGCGGGTAGACTGGCCGTATACCTGGGTGCAGACTCTACTAGAATTCGAGTTAAGAAGAGGAAATGAAGAAAGTCCCAAAATATATTTGGGACAAAATTCAAGACCTGCTGAAAGCATCAAAACGGAAACAACGGGTGCCAACAGCGACACTTGAGAGTAATGAGACTGTTGAAGTTGTGTATGGTGATGGAGTGAATTCTACCGGTACTGGCACATGACCCCTGGATTTTTTTTGGATATTATGGATAGATGAGGAGCACGAAGATAAGGAAAGAGCTAGGAGTAGAGAGTTTAAACTTTAAGCTAGGGAAAGAAAGGCTGAGGTGGTTTGGACATATGAAGAGGATGCAGAAGGACAGGATCCCTAAGATACAGTATGAAGAAGATGCAGGAAACAAACAGAGAAAAAGAGGGAGGCCCAGACTGAGATGGGAAGAAGTTATAGCAATGGATTTGAAAAAGAGAAATGCAGCTTGGGAAAGGATTAACCAAGAAAAATGTTGGGAAGAACGAAAAACATGGAACAAACTGGTGGAGGTCCCTGAGGAAGAAGACAGAGGAGAGGAAGAAAGTGAAGTTGATGACGCAGAGGAAGAAAAATATGATGTGGGAGAAGCGTCAGGCATGGCTAGCCGGCTTCGATAACCCCGTGGAGCCAAGAATGTGGTGGGACCCTCCCACCCCCTACCCGACTTAGTTGGAAATAGGGTTTGATATTAATTAATTGCTTAACGTCTCATATTTATGCAACTTGGCTAATCGAGACGAAGGGGGGGACGTAAGGGATGACGCGGGGGGACAAGGGGTGGACAGGCCTGTGCTGGTCAGAACCAGCCACAAGCGTATGGGGAGAATAGGTGTTCCCCCACGTCGTGGTCGTCTCCGTCTTGTGTCATCATCCGCCCGTGTTGTCATTGTCGTCGCCGTCGGGGAGGTAGTCAAAGGGAAGGGGTTCCCCGACGACGAACCAGAGCTCGCCATTAGTTTCAGAGAGTAAAACTCCCCTATTCACGGGCCAAACCGCGAGAAGGTGTCGAGTTGGAATTTGAAGGCCCACATCCCAAGTTCCATCGATAGATGTGAAGAGCAAGAGCCCATTAACTACAAGAGAAGTTGGGACGCAGACAGACTTCTCCAGTGTCCAACAAGATGCTGTGGTACAAGTGATATTGTAATTCCGTTCACAAACTTCATTGACTCGCCACAGAAGCTGAATACAGAAACAGGGCTACCGTCATTTAGTGTTCTAGAGGGCATTGTTGAGTTTGTGGAAGACTCCAGTATATCCGCCAAGTTAAGGGCCCAGGACGCAAAATCTCGAGTTGTGCTTTCGTTAATGAATAGTAGTAGTAGTAGTTATTAGGGTTTAAGGGCACACAACACTAAGGTTATTAGTGTCCGTATTCTATTTAATAACGTTAATGAAGCTAAAGCTAAACCTAACATTTCTTTTATTGAGCATGCTATTTCGAGTAAGTGCAAATATATGCAAGAATGTTTTCAAAAATACCTCATTCTTAATGTCAATCTGCTGTAAGGAAGAAATCCCTTGGCCCAGTAAGTAAGAGATCATTTCAAACTTGCCAATTTGTTTACATAAATTTAAAAATGTTCGAATAGTACTCGACTGCACTGAAGTGTAGATCATGAAACCAAAATGCTTGGGTCATGTCCTACTGTGTGATCCGTGGGGGGTTTATTTTCTTTGAAGGCGAAGGTTTTGGAGGACGTATTAGTATAAGTAGTTTTAGGGCGCTTTAACAGCTAAGATTATTTGCGCCTCCAAGATAAAACAATTTCTATAAGAGTGAGCTGAGAGAGTTATTGATGTTGTTGTTGATATTTTTGTTAATGATGAGAACGACCCATACAATGCTCCCTGTATTATGAGTGAACTTAATGCTCCCTGTATTATGAGTGAACTTGAAGAGGCTCTAGGAAGTTAAGAATCACCAGGGATCAGGTTCTAGTTTAAATAGTGTTTCTGATAGCAACACTGGTGATTATCATGGAGAGTTGAATAGCATAAACTTTGAACTATGGCTTGAAAATATTTTCAGATATGGTCAGTGAGCATTGTTAAATCATTATGGATAATGCGTCTTATCATAGCGTTCAAGATAACAAACTATAGTCATATACGATCCTCCACTAACCCGGACTGCCGAGCAGACGTCTATACACAATAATAAGATAATAACACAAATAATAATAATAATAATAATAATAATAATAATAATAATAATAATAATAATAATAATAATAATACACACAGTATGGTGGTAACTAAGCAAAGCAGGGTCTCTGCAGGTAATCATGAGAAACTTGGTGCCTCTCATTGTCTTCCAACACATCCGTAGATTATAGTGGCATGGCAGAAAGATCAGACGTGATATAAAATGATTAAATTCGTAAAATCCCTTAATTTCTGATTGACATTTACATTGAACTCGAGCGGCTGTGCAAAGTTGTTAAAAAAGAAGACATTGTTCTATCACAAATGAAGCGACAAATTCAACTGTCAGTCAGTTAGTTATTAGGGTTTAAGGGCACACAACACTAAGGTTATTAGTGCCCGTGTTCTCTTTTAGAGTGGTGTGCTATTTTTTAAATTCTATTATACAGCTTTGTTGATTACAGATTTGCCCGGTTTTGTCATGTGATTTGGTCAGCCAATCACGTTCGTTTTCTGTTTATCTTCCGTTTGTATTCGCATATCATTCATATTTAGTTCAGTTCGCGACGGTCTGTCGTATCCGAAAGGTCGCTCTCTTGTTATCTTGTTCTCGCCCATACATGGGCATAACCAGTTCTCTCGTACTCCCTGCACTGTTTTCCGAGTGCAGTTTTCGCCATTGCTGCGATATTAAGTTCTCTGAACAATTCTTCCGTTTCTTTTCTCTACTCTTACAACTGGCCAGCTCTATTTACCCTTTCCTGTCCCCCACGACGTCTGTTACACTGACGTCGCGACGCCACGTCACAAGGAAGTTCGACAACATCTGAACCGCACGACGTCGTGGGCATGTAAGTTCTCTTGTGCATTTATTTCCTGTATTCCTTGTTCTCTTTGCTCTATAAATTGGATTGGATATTGCTTTACGTCTCGTATTTATGCAACTTGGCTAATCGAGACGAAGGAGGACGTAAGCAAAGACGCGGGGGACAAGGGGTGGACAGGCCTGTGCTGGTCAGAACCAGCCACAAGCATATGGGGGAATAGGTGTTCCCCACGTCGTGGTCGTCTCCGTCTTGTGTCATCATCCGCCCGTGTTGTCATTGTCGTCGCCGTCGGGGAGGTAGTCAAAGGGAAGGGGTTCCCCGACGACGAACCAGAGCTCGCCATTAGTTTCAGGGAGTAAAACTCCCCTATTCACGGGCCAAACCGCGAGAAGGTGTCGAGTTGGAATTTGAAGGCCCACATCCCAAGTTCCATCGATAGATGTGAAGAGCAAGAGCCCATTAACTACAAGAGAAGTTGGGACGCAGACAGACTTCTCCAGTGTCCAACAAGATGCTGTAGTACAAGTGATATTGTAATTCCGTTCACAACTTCTTTGACTCGCCACAGAAGCTGAATACAGAAACAGGGCTACCGTCATTTAGTGTTCTAGAGGGCAATTTGTTGATTTTGGGGAAAGGGACTCCAGTATATCCGCCAAAGTTAAGGGCCCAGGACGCAAAATCTCGAGTTGTGCTTTCGTTAATGAATAGTAGTAGTAGGTAGTTATTAGGGTTTAAGGGCACACAACACTAAGGTTTATTAGTGTCCGTATTCTATTTAATAACGTTAAGAAGCTAAAGCTAAACCTAACATTTTTTTTTTGAGCATGCTATTTCGAGTAAGTGCAAATACATGCAAGAATTTTTTCAAAAATACCTCATTCTTAATGTCAATCTGCTGTAAGGAAAAATCCCTTGGCCCAGTAAGTAAGAGATCATTTCAAACTTGCCAATTTGTTTACATAAATTTAAAAATGTTCGAATAGTACTCGACTCCCACTGAAGTGTAGATCATGAAAACCAAAATGCTTGGGTCATGTCCTACTGTGTGATCCGGGGGGGGCTTATTTCTTTGAAGGCGAAGGTTTTGGGGGAAACGTATTAGTATAAGTATTTTGTTTTATGGCGCTTCAACAGCTAAGATAATTTGCGCCTCCAAGATAAAACAATTTCTATAAGAGTGAGTTGAGAGAGTTGTTGTTGTTGTTGTTGTTGTTGTTGTTGTTGTTGTTGATATTTTTGTTATTGATAAGAACGACCCATACAATGCTCCCTGTATTATGAGTGAACTTGAAGAGGCTCTAGGAAGTTAAGAATCACCAGGGATCAGGTTCTAGTTTAAATAGTGTTTCTGATAGCAACACTGGTGATTATCATGGAGAGTTGAATAGCATAAATTTTGAACTATGGCTTGAAAATATTTTCAGATATGGTCAGTGAGCATTGTTAAATCATTATGGATAATGCGTCTTATATAGCGTTCAAGATAACAAACTATTAGTCATATACGATCCTCCACAAAACCCGGACTGCCGAGCAGACGTCTATACACAATAATAAGATAATAACACAAATAATAATAATAATAATAATAATAATAATAATAATAATAATAATAATACACACAGTATGGTGGTAACTAAGCAAAGCAGGGTCTCTGCAGGTAAGCATGAGAACTTGGTCCCTTCATTGTCTTCCAACACATCCGTAGATTATAGTGGCATGGCAGAAAGATCGACGTGATATAAAATGATTAATTCGTAAAATCCCTTAATTTTCCCTGTTTGGGACATTTACATTGAACTCGAGCGGCTGTGCAAAGTTGTTAAAAAAGAAGACATTGTTCTATCACAAATGAAGCGACAAATTTAACTGTCAGACAGTTAGTTATTAGGGTTTAAGGGCACACAACACTAAGGTTATTAGTGCCCGTGTCCTCTTTTAGAGTGATGTGCTATTTTTTAAATTCTATTATACAGCTTTGTGATTCAGATTGCCCGGTTTTGTCATGTGATTTGGTCAGCCAATCACGTTCGTTTTCTGTTTTATCTTCCGTTTGTATTCGCATATCTTTCATATTTAGTTCAGTTCGCGACGGTCTGTCGTATCCGAAAGGTCGCTCTCTTGTTATCTTGTCTCGCCCATACATGGGCATAACCAGTTCTCTCGTACTCCCTGCACTGTTTTCGAGTGCAGTTTTCGCCATTGCTGCGATATTAAGTTCTCTGAACAATTCTTCAGTTTTTTTTCTCTACTCTTACAACTGGCCAGCACTATTTACCCTTCCTTTCCCCCACGACGTCTGTTACACTAAAGTTTCGCGGACGCCACGTCACAAGAAAGTTCGCCAACATCTGAACCCGGCACGACGTCGTGGGAAACCCCGTCTCAGGAAGGATATCTGCGCTTTCATGAAAGGTTCTCTTGTGCATTTATTTCCATATTCCTTTTCTCTTTTGCTCTATAATTGGATTGGATATTGCTTTACGTCTGTATTTATGCAACTTGGCTAATCGAGACGAAGGGAGGGGACGTAAGCAATGAGGGGCGGGGGGACAAGGGGGGACAGGCCTGTGCTGGTCAGAACCAGCCACAAGCATATGGGGAGAGCAGGGGTTCCCCCACGTCGTGGTCGTATCCGTCTGTGTCATCCATCCGTCCGTGTTGTCTTTGTCGTCGCCGTCGGGGAGTAGTCAAAGGGAAGGGTTCCCGAGGGAACGACCCAGAGATCGCCATTAGTTTCAGGGAGTAAAACTCCCCTATTCACGGGCCCAAACCGCGGAGAAGGTGTCGAGTTGGAATTTAAAAGGGCCCTATAAAAAACTAATAATTACAGTCCACTTATAATCTCGGTATAGGCATCTCGGCCTAAACAATGATTAATAGTAGAGACAAACAAAATTGAAAAACACCACAAAGCCAACCAGTTGTGAAATAAAGCCAATGATTCACATTATTGCTGGCGAGTTATGGGGGATAAGCCGTATTCCCGGCAAAGCAGTGACAATGCGAGTTGGCGAAGAATTGATGAAAAGTCACCCGAAACCTTCCTTGATCTTGACGACGATAAGACTCTGATTGGCAACGGTTGTTTATCTACTGCAAAAAACTAAAACAACTTAAACAGACCCATACCAACCATGGGCAATGGGGAGGGCATTGAAATAAACCCTGATGAACCCTAAAGTACTCCATAGCGGAGAAGGATAATGCCAAAATAGACATGTACGGTTGCGTGAGCTTCCTCCCACTTGAGGTCCTAAGTGTGAAACAAGAGATTGCCTTAACGAATAAAACTGTGGCTTCAAAAGGAATTTAAAAAGGGTAGAAGAAGAGCGGAACCACGAATTGATTGTTACAAAACATGGAGGCAAACTTACATCTTCCAGCGTTGAGCTCGTTGCCGACAAGGAGAAAGTAACATTTATTCGTTCGGAATTTCCCTTCATGTTTGAGGTAAGAATCTTTCTACTAAATAGTTTTTAAAAGCCATTGCAAATATACTGCATAAATTTAAAATAACATGGTTAGGTAGTCCCTTGCAAGTTTCCCAATTCCTGGGTTTACGTTACTTTGAGAAGCAAAGCACTTAGCCGGTGCAAAACAAATTTAATCTCAACAAAATCTGCACCAACACCAAACTGTACATCTTTACCAGGTACTCGACACAATGGCTCGTTCACTCGTATAACAATGACTTTGGCGTTTTCCTAGGGTGTTTTCGGAAACCTTGATCTGGGTAACCCGACCGGATCCCTACATAATTGGCGTTCGGAACCCGCCCGATATAGATACCCCGGGTTTTCGAATAGCTTAAGAGATCCGTCGGATCACGTAATCCGGTTGGATCTAGGTGATCCCTGAAAAAGAAGGGTCAAGTGGGTTGGATCCGATCGATTCTTGAGGTTTCCGTAAAGACCCCAAGTTATATGTTGGCCTATTGATCTTACTTGGCAATTTTTAATTTGGGTTAGGTGTACCACAAACCCATATGAATGAATAGACCTGCTACCGTTAGGGCCGCTTCACACTAGGACTCATGCGACCGTCACCAATGACGGTCGCAGGTGTTTGTCTTAAGAAATGCATTGGTTTGAATGAGAGCGTTCACACTGGCTTACTGCAGTGTTCGGCCGAGTCACGGAGACCGAACAGTTGCCCGACCTCGCAACCGATGGGTCACAGAGACAGAGCAAAATACCGCTCGAGATACATTTGTTTCAATGAGAGTATTCACACTGTGCGACCGGTGACGGTTAGTCTCTGAAAGTTTTTTAAATGTTGGTTCTATTTTATTTTAGACACACGTTGGTTTGGACGAATAGATCCCAACCATTAAAATGGATGCCATTCTTTCCAGGGCAACGAGGCCATCGCTGGTTGTTTGCAGCCTTACAAATGCCTTTCGGGGGGCCTCTGAGCTGAAGGAGCGCTTGGTATTTGGGAGGCAGTGCCCGTCCTACCAGGACCGAGACGCTCGGCCTAAATTAACGCCGGGGAACAACAAAATTAATTATGTACTGTAACTTTTATGTACTGTCTGTACTATGTACTTCAAGTGTATGTACACTTGAATTAATGGGAATTACTTATTAATCTTAGATATCCTACTTTTATGCTAATGATCAAAGAGCAATAAATACCTCTTATCTCCAGATTTCTGAACATTTTCTTAAATCCAAATACCTCCGTATGTCCATTATTTCCTATATTAATTGATAGTGTAACCAATACTTATTAAATTTTAATTAATAGTTGTTTTTAGTTAATTATTAAGTATCAAACAATTTTTTTCATTGAAACCTAAATTTTAAATCAGTTTTTCTTCCTCCTGACAAAAGGAATTATGGAGATACAAGGTTTGTTTCTTAACCATCAATATAGAACATAAAAAGAGGATATTAACTCAAATATGCAAATGAATAATGTGGAAAAAAAATTTGGCCATATTATTGTCAAAAGTATTGGGGCAGCACTTTTTAACTTTAACAGGTGTTGAGGGCTATTAGCTTCTTCCAAAGATTTTTTTACTATGCAAGGCTCTCTCCTAACAATATATTTTACAAGTATGAGCAATAGGCAGCGAGTGTCTGATCATTGAATTAAAAATGAAGAAAGCAATTGACGAAACGAAAAGCAACTATCCGTCAGTAATTGCTGTGGGTCCAAATGCTGATGTGTTACTTCGAGAAAAGATGAGAGCTCGCTCTTCTTTTGTGTAGAGGTAAGGATATTTTACAGATCACATAGGTACTGATTTGAGTGCACATTATTACGATTGTATGAAGGGCCTTAACCTTAAAACACTAATAATTTACACTTTGCTCCAGAAAACCACTACGCTAAATCAAGTTGAAAAGGGGACGTCACTGCCGGAGACACCAGTTGTCATCGGACTAGGTATGTTATTCCTTGCTGGTCAACTTACACCCAGTGCGTGGAGCCCTAGGCATAGCGTGAAAGTAAGGGCCTAGGCCCTGTGTACCACACAGTAGGCCAAATACACAAAGCTTTACCCACGTTGGATGTACTACGTGTATTAAAAGTTTAATGAATAAAGGCCTACTAGGCTAGGCCAGTCTTGAAAAAAATGTGTCTACTTCTCACTAGTGGTGCACCGGGGTGATAAAAGCTGACACAAAAGTTATTCCTACTCAGAAGAATGTCCTGCATATGACAAACATTGTTGGCAATGTATATTTTGGATTTTTTACTCCCAAACCCCCAAAACCCCTAAAAGTAACATTTTCCCCAATAATTATTAATAATTCATAAATAGTGAGATAATTCTCCTAGAATAAACTTTAAAAAATCAATTGGTAGAAAAAAGATTTCAAGAATTTTGGCTAATTCAGTTTTTCAGATTGTATCGAAATTACACAAGAAATGGGCCCTCGAAACAGTTCGAACGAAAAAGTTTTAAAGTTTTTGCTGAGCACTAAAGAAATGTTCATTCCATTGAAGTAAACGGGTAAAGAAGATTGAGATGAGATTTTTTCCACAAAACATCAAAAATACTCGTGGCCAGGGTGCAATCAATGTTTTCAATATAGGTAGTTTAGATATTGTGTAATAACTGAAACAAGATCGCAAAGTGTAATAACCCCTGGGGAGGGCGGAGCCTAGCGCGCGGCCACGGAACCAATCACAGCGATAGTACGGATCACGTGATCAGTGCGATGCGCATGCATGTGACTGCTTGGCTATGGTTCGCCCCCTCGCAGTTGTAGGCTTTGCTGATGTTCAGGGCGAGTTGACTTTTACTATTGACATTGAAAAATACTTTTTTAATTATGGATAATTATTATTACTACGTCGAAAAACAGGGTGGGGTAGGCTGTCTCTTGGCCTATAGCGCTGCAAGAATCGACGGGGTGGTTTTAACATTTTCACAACTAATCTGCATTGTAAAACATATTTTTAAGGCCATATAATTAAATACACTCATATGACACAAAAAAATACAGTGAACGATACACGTTAGCCTACGCCAGCGACCTGCTTGTCAAAATTTAAAAAAAAGTTTAAAACCACAATATGATTGATTTGTATTAACATAACAGTTCTTTCAGTGCGGTAATGCTGAAATTATTTATTGTAGCAGATAATGGGAGTTTTTTTTCTTGTGTTTACTGAAAATGATTTTGACCACTAGGCCTACCATGCCGTATGTAATAAAAATAGCAAAACAGCTGCCCATAGAACCGGCCTGACTTTTATCTAATAGAGGACGACAATATATATTTTTTTAAATTGGCCTTATGTGTTTTATTACAAAATTTATACAAAATTATAGATATTACTTTTGGGTTTTGACGGCCTGACAATAATACCCATTATATTGTCCTTTCTATATCTATCAAGTTAGATTTTACTCAATTATTGTAGATGTTTCTTTATAGGCTAACAACTATCCAGTTGGCAAAACAATGCATATTCTGCAACAATGTAAACCAAGAAGATTTGGAAAATGTTACTATCAAAGAAAATAAAAGGTAGACAAGTGCTCATGACATTAAATATTCTCCGATATATTTTGATACTACCAAAAAATGTTCTGTCTGAGACAACTCATTGGCATCCGAAAAATGTTACTTTGATTTTACTAATATGACTAACATTAATCGCCTCGTTTCAAAAAGTAAAAAAAAGGACCCGGTTGTTATCAGTCTTCCCCCCCCCTCCACCGTTAAGCCCTCCACTTTTTTCATCCTCGCCTCTCAGAAAACCCAGTTAGTACGACATCGAACAATTTGGGAGTTAGATGTATAGAAATAGCGGAGAGTCACTACTTTTTGACAAATCACTGCATGTTTTTCAGAAAATATTTATAAATAAAATCTTATCAATGTTGAAAAAAATCTATGAGTGAGTATTTTAGAAGATGCAAACACCACCGCCGTTTGGTGTTCATGCACCTAAAGTGCTAAGTGTATTTTCGTAAGAAGTGCAGAAAAAAACATATCCTTTCTTGCAACAATGGAAGCATTAGGGGCTATGGTGTGATTAGTGAGCGAGCTACGAAAGTGACGGTACATTTAATCATAGTATCTCACTGGAGTGGTACCTTGAGCTGTAATTTAAGCAAAATGCCCCAAAGAAGATGCTACTATGCCAAGGAAATTCTACCAAAAAAACGTGCATGAGACAAAAGATTTGTAAATTCGGCATTCGTTCTTCGAAAGATAGGAGTTAAGAAGATCGACATTATTATTTGTGCGACAAAATACGAGCGTCGTTGAGTTTGATGGATTGGTACCGCCGAAGATTATATACACATTATTAACCAATCAAAACCTTTCGCGAAGAACTGATGTGATTGTTCACGTTGTTACTCACATACGCGCAGGATAATTATCGTTGAATAATCGGTGGCTGGTGCTCGATCATAGATCAAAAAGAAATTTTGAAGTGTATTCCGGAACTTTAGATAAACCATCGAACTCTTGTTGGGCGGCTATTCAGAAAACTCGGAGGAATTGATTGACAATCAAAAATACTAAGCTTGTGTGTGCTGTTGTGATCGATTTATATGGTTTGTTCAAGAAAAAAATTTTTAAATAATAATTATTTTATCCAGTGATTTTGCTGAAGTTCCAACAATATGTAAAGGGAAATTTTTTCTTGTAATTGTCTACTGCTATCTTAATTGAAGATTATTTCATCAGATCACAGCTTAAATTCCCCTTTTTACCAAAACAACATAAATAGAACGTTTGAAATACAAGCGCACTGATGCCATTGGTTTGCACAATCAGCAGAGCGCATTCGTCGCAAAGTAACAACGGCGTGGCACTGTGGGAGTGCGGTTGATATTATTTGTAATATTGGCATTTTGGCACACTGCTTTGAAAAAACTTTATTGCATTCCACAGGTATCGAGCAAATGCATGGTAAAGTGAATTATTTTTCGTTGAGTAGTTCTCGATACACAGCGTTGCACAGTAGTTGCATACGTTTTATTATTGCATCCCTTTTTTTCACCTCAATAATTAATTTATTCGGAGGTTTGAAGTAGCATATTGCATTTAATTTTAAACTTACTAAAGTATATATTATTTTATTTTGTTTTAGTTTCCATGTTAATATATTTTGGATTCGCGATTTAATTACTTCTGGACGACCAAAAACCAACCCTTTTAAAATTTAAGGGTAAAAAAAGGTGAAAATAGCGATTGCCAACAATTTTTTCAGATTTAGAGTATAAAAAACTATTCAAATCACTTTGTTGGCAGCTTTTAACACGTCGGGCCACAAAGATCGAATTTTTTAAAAAAAAGGCCTAGTCTATACGCTATAAACATGACAATTGCTTGTTTGTCCATACAGAAAACGAAATGCGGGCTAATAAAAAAAAATACTGGTATATCAAGAACGAAGGTGGATTTCCGAGGTTCCATTTTAACAGATAAGAATAGTTAGTGTTGTTTTAGGGCACTCAACAGTTGGAATCAGTGTCCATGAGGCTCCTACAAAGGGCGTACAGAAAAGTTAAAGGTTAAAACAGTAGAAGTGGGCTTCCAAGATCACATTTTCCTTCTGCGATGAACTCGATGAAATACTGTACACACGAACGCACATAAAAAAATCTTGCACCCCAAGAAATTTATTTGACCTTTTTTGGGAGAAATTATGTGCAGTTTTGCTTGTGAATTTCCCCGTTTGCTTTTTGAAGAAAAAAGACAAAAAAAAACATTCCAATCTGGACAGAACAGACACAACAGAACGCTGCGAGGACACAAAAGTAAAAAGTTGCTCAACCAACACACTCGATTGGTAATAGAAGCTAACTCTATGAATCGACGAGGCCCAGTAAGAACAGAACGAAGAGCGGACACAAAACACCGTCCGCCTGCGACAAGAACAAAAAGACCGAATGCGAGGTGAGGTCCCCGGCTAGCTGTGCGTGCAGTGCAGGTGGTAGTCAAAAGGTGCGGGGCGGCGAGGTCATATCGAATGCTACACGTGAAGTGCATTGGAGGTTTTAAATATCACATTGACAGCAACTAGCACATGAGCTTTAAGGTATGTAATTAACCTTTTACAAGTTAATCCAAATTTTTGGGTCAATGAACCTGCACCAAAACACCCAGTTTAATAACACAATTTTTAAATTTGGGCTGTGGTTTGGACATCACAAACCAGTAATAAAATCATTTCTTATAAAGTTTGTCGGTCCGTTTCGTAGAATACCTTGGTGATGGGGACAGAAAGGGTTTTAACAAAGTGGGTAGAGTGAGCCATACTTCCTTATTGCCCCCAATTGAAAAACCAGATCATGGGCTCTGTCTAAACGGATAAACCTTTTGCTGTAGGCCTAAATTTAATAGAGCTAATGCTAATGGGAGGCTAAACTATGACCAAAGCACTCAACTTCCATTAGCAGCAATTAGCATTATTGATCAAGACAATCTTTAAACCCTTTGGTCCCTCGCGTGGGGTTCTACAAACCCAGGGGTACATTCGACTCTGTTTCTCTGGATCGGACTGTTTTACCAACTCTAGATTCTCAGTACCTTCAAGTCACTCTATCTGTTAGCGAAATTTGTAACCCTCTTATCATGAGGGCTTTTAGTGTTGTACATTGCCGGTCTGAACTTTGGGTGGGGGTTACTGAAACCCCGCGCGAGTGATCACGTTACTGTAACTGCATAGGGAGATCAATGCCATTTTGGCTTAAATTTTGAAATTTTGAAATTTTTTGGGAAAAATTTTTCTTGCAATTTATAACGGTTCATGTTTATTACTAAAAACGTAAATCAAAAATTAAAATTGCATTATTTTGACACCTTTTTGAATATTTTGAAAAAGTCCATTTTTTTTAATCTGAAAAATACAATAAATTTTATTTCATACAAAAAGGTTCATTGGCATTTTATTTCACTGTCCTCAAGTAACAACCACCTACATAGTAGTTCACAAATCATATGAGCAAGAAAGATATATCCAAAACCCTACTTCTGCACTAATTACAGACCAAATAAATTTGGGGTTTGAGAAACCCCCACGTGAGGGATGGTGGTAGAAACTCCACGCGAGTGACGGGGGGTTAAGGACTTTTTCAGTTGCTAAAATATGTTTGCACGGGAGTGGACACCACCGTAGATTGCCATTGTAGTTGGCTGTTGTTCTAAATGTGTTTTGAAAACCCCAAAATTCATGGATGACGCTCCTACAGCTACATGTGGGCGAGTGTCAAACTGGCGAACCGCACAAACTTGTGCGGACGGAATAGACGGAGAACAACACTGAGATCACAAACTTTATGAGTAGCAACAAAACCTTTCAGTCTGGACGGAACAGACATTCTCTTTAAAAATAACAGAATGTAACTGAAAAACATTCAGCAGAAAGAGAAGCCAACGCCATGTGCTGTGGAGGGCCCAACAAGAGCCCGGAAAAAAAAACACAGCCATAGACCGTGTCAAGGTTCTAATCTCACATTGAACAGAACCCTTTCACTTTTGGCCATCAAATCCTCAGGGGTCCACGGACGGAAACAGACGGAGCACAAACACTGAGATGACGAGAGCTTCTCTGACAAGCAGGGCAGAATAACAGAACTAAACCATCCAGTCTGGACAGAACAGACAACATCCTGAAGTGACTAACAATAAACAGAACAGTGGTGGCTCTAGTATATGAGCAGCGGAGCACGTGGGCCCCCATTTATTAATTATTACTCTTTATAAATTGTATGGAGTGTTAAAGAATAGCGTGGCAATTGTCAGCAATTGAGATTCCCGAATCTGAAATATTTTCTCGGATAGCGATGTTTTTGGGTTTTGGGTAGTAGATCATTCCGAGCACTCTTCTGAAACGCCGTCGTATTGAAATTGGGGTGGTAAAAAAACCTCGGTCGTAGAGCAAGTTTTTTTCTAATGGAAAAATTTTACTGTTAAAGAGCAGCAGAAACCTTGTGGGTCCCACCACGTGTGAGGGTTGAATAGGACGAGTTCGCTACGTTTCCAAGAAACTGTAAGCTTGTCTTTCTTCACAACTTTCAATAGGGGTAGGAGGGGAAGAGGGGAGCGTTTTGGGGCAGGTTGATGATTTTTCAGTATCCATTCTGTAAGGGCGGGCATGTCAACCAGGGTTAAAAAATGTTATCAAGTTCAGTTCGTGAAAATGTTATGAATTTGAGTGAAGTGAAACGATTTATTAATAGTTAATAGCAATTAGAATTAGCAAGCATGAATACAGTGAATACAGGGGGCATGGACTTCTCTTAAAATGGGAAGTGCTGGAAAATTAAAAATTAGAATTTAATAAATACCATTGTGATTCCCAAGCATATTTTATAATCTCAATTTTTAAACGCACTGGAAATTGTTTTATACCGCTGCGCCGCCCCCCCCCCCCCCCCCACAATAATTACACAAGAAAAGTGGGGTTTTCCCAAAGGGCAGTGGCGTATCCAAGGGGAGGGAGAGGGGGGGACCAAAACCCCCCCGTGGCAAAAAATAAATCGAAAATATGTCTACAAAAAAATATTTTATCCCTATGCCAAACCCATACTAACATTTTGTCATAATTAATTTTTCATAATAAGTTAAAAAATACAAAAAAAAGTTGGTGATAGGTTAAAATACGAGAATAAAATATCCTAATGACTAGGTCCTCAGATCGCTTCTAAGGGCCCTCTCGGGCAATAATACCCTAAAATTTTTGCCTCCGGCGGCTGGGGCTTTGCCCCAGACCCAGCTGTTCCGCGCGAATAGACCCGCCCTTTTGGGGTTTCACATTGTTTTGGCCCCCCCCTTTCGACGAGGACCACGAGCCCCCACTGAAACAGAATGATGAATGAGAACGAGGACACAGCAAAGACTTGAACAAGCAACAGCAGTTTTGGGACAGGCAGCAACAGAAGTTAACTCTGTGTTAGGCCTACTGAGGAGGCCAATGAGACCAGAGCGAAGAGCGCGGACTAAACACGTCCGCCTGGAACAAGAACAACAGACCGACTGCGAGGTGAGGCTTTTGCTGTGCTGTGTGCTTGCAGGTAGAAGTGAAAAGGTGCGGTGGGCGGCGAGGTCATATCGAAGCGGCCGCTATTTTGCATACGGTACTAAAATATGCATATCAACTATAATTTCAATTTGCAATCAATATCATTCCTAATTACGAGTATTTGCATAAATAAAGCTTCACTATTTTGATCAAATCAATATTAATTAAAATTAAATATTTATTTTCTAGAATAATGTGAAGGTTAGAGAAACATCTCGAAGCTAGATTTCTTCCGAAATCTAAGCTCAGATGGTAGTGCCAAGGAGATAATTGGGTTTCCGAGTAAATACTTGAATGGAACTCAATCTTGCTCCCGACAGATGTCTGGATTTTTTTTTGGGATGACGCGCATTTTAAGCCAGATAACGCCACCGAGTTGCCGATTTGTGACAGTTGATTTGTCACCTGGCCTAGGAAAGCAGCCAAAAACACATTATTCACGTTTCTTCCCCACCTACAGCAATCTATGCGTCCAGTTTATAGCAACATGGCTTGATAACGAAAATAACATGAACGAGGGGGAAGACAATTAGTGTGAAATTTGAGCGCAATCGAAAAATTATTTTCGTGATAATCGCAATATTTACGATTTTTTCGATTTTTAAATTTCTTCGACTTATAACAACCTAATGCTTTACCCGATTGCAATTATTTTTAATAGAAAATTAATTTTATGTATTATTATATTCGTGTGAATTTGAGCGTAATCGAAAAATTATTTGGTATGAAAATCTCTATTTTACGCTTTTTTTTTAAATTACGCTCATCCAACAATGCGCCTGAAATGCGTTTGCGAAGCTTCCTAGTTATTTCCTTTTCAAATTCAGTAGTACAGAACAGCAGACAGTATTTCGAGGCGAAAAATATTATGAAGAAGTTGCATTAGAGTAACATGTGCATACCGACTTGCATTTCGGGTTCTGTCACACACGGGCCTGGTCCCTGTCTAGTGGGTTTATCCACGATATCCAGTGAGGAAACTATCTCTGACCGCCCGTTGCGTGTTCTGTCACACACGGGCCTGTCCCTGTAGTGGGTTTATCCCACGATATCCCGTGAGAAGTTATCTTTGACGCCCTACGGCCCTACGGAATCTATTTTTATTGGATAACCACGAATCCAATGCTTTGATTGAAGTGTGGCTCTTTGGTCTTGTAGTTAGCGTATCTGCTTCCAATGCAGAAGGTCCCGGGTTCGATTTCCCGCTAAAGGGCAGTAGTTTTTAAATTCTGATTTGGGACTTAAGTCCAAACTTCGTGTCTTAGGAGTTCGTAAACGGTGACTTTGGAGCCGTCCTAGCAACGAAGCACATTTGTAAAATTTAGAGTTGTTCGCCGTGGGCTTTTCGTCAATATGTTATGTGTATGTATGTCAATGTGTATTTGTGGAGAATTAACTGGCCAATTTAAAGCTTAAAACCATCAAAACTAAAGAGACATTTAGAAACAAAACATCCCAAATTTTAAAAGAAAAAACTTTAGATTACTTTCAACGGTTAAAAGTGGAGATAAATAAACATAAAAAGGTTATTAAACACTATTCCACTCTGTCACAATCAGCAATAAAAGCATCTTTTGGGTTTGTATAGAATAGCAAAATGTTTGAAACCCTACAAAGGTCGGAGAAGAGCTTATTTTTACCAGCCGCTATTGACATTTGTACTGAAATGGTGAGTGAAAAGTGGCCAACCAGTTAAAAGTAGTTCCGCTCTCTGATACTTTCAGTTGCACGGGGTGTATCAGCCATAAGTGACGACCTTAAAAAATCAACTTGTTTCTCGGTTAACAGGGAGCAAGTTCTTTTACAGCTTGATGAGAGCACTGATATGCCATGAAGCTATTTTGCTATCATACGTACGGTATTGTTACAATAATAAAATTCACGAGGATATCTTATTCAGCACTAAATTAGAAAGTACTACCCCGGCGAGAATTTTCGAGTATTAATGAACTTTGTACTCAAACAGTATAATATTCAAAACTGTGTTTCAATACACGGATGGCGCAGCTGCCATGCCGGAAAACAGTGGATAGCAAAGTTGTTGAAAGAAGTCAGAAAACTCGGAGATTGATGACAACTCAAAAATACTAAGCTTGTGTTATGATGGTTTGTTCAAGAAATAATTTTTAAATAATAATTATTTTATCCAGTGATTTTGCTGAAGTTCCAAACAATATGTAAAGGGAAATTCTTTCTTGTAATTGTCTACTGCTATCTTAATTGAAGATTATTTCATCAGATCACAAGCTTAAATTCCCCCTTGTTACCAAAACAACATAAAATAGAAACGTTTGAAATACAAGCGCACTGATGCCATTGGTTTGCACAATCAGCAGAGCGCATTCGTCGCAAAGTAACACGGCGTGGCACTGTGGGAGTGCGGTTTGATATTATTTGTAATATTGGCATTTTGGCACACTGCTTTGAAAAAACTTTATTGCATTCCACAGGTATCGAGCATACATGCATGGTAACGTGAATTATTTTCGTTGAGTAGTTCTCGATACACAGCGTTGCACAGTAGTTGCATACGTTTTATTATTGCATCCCTTTTTTTTCACCTCAATAATTAATTTATTCGGAGGTTTGAAGTAGCATATTGCATTAATTAATCTTACTAAGTATATATTATGTATTTTGTTTTAGTTTCCATGTTAATATATTGTGGATTCTGCGATTTAATTACTTCTGGACGACCAAACCAACCCTTAAGATTTAAGGGTAAAAAAAGTGAAAATAGCGATTGCCAACAATGTTTTTCAGATTCAGAGTATAAAAATCTATTCAAATCACTTTGTTGGCAGCTTTTAACACGTCGGGCCACAAAGATCGAATTTTTAAAAACTGGCCTAGTCTCTACGCTATAAACATGACAATTGCTTGTTTGTCCATACAGAAATCGAAATGCGGACTAATAAAAAAATACTGGTACATATCAAGAACGAAGGTGGATTTCCGAGGTCCATTGAACAGATAAGAATAGTTAGAGTTGTTTTAGGGCACTCAACAGTTGAGATATCAGTGTCCATGAGGCTCCTACAAAGGGCGTACAGAAAAGTTAAAGGTTATAACAGTAGAAGTGGGCTTTCCAAGATCACATTTTCCTTCTGCGATGAACTCGATGAAATACTGTACACACGAACGCACATAAAAAATCTTGCACCCCAAGAAATTTATTTGACCTTTTTTGGCAGATAATTATGTGCAGTTTCGCTTGTGAATTTCTCGTTTGCTTTTTGAAGAATAAAGACAACAAAAACATTCCAATCTGGACAGAACAGCCACAACAGAACGCTGCGAGGACACAAAAGTAAAAAGTTGCTCAACCAACACACTCGATTGTAATAGAAGCTAACTCTATGAACTGACGAGGCCCAGTAAGAACAGAACGAAGAGCGGACACAAAACACGTCCGCCTGCGACAAGAACAACAGACCGACTGCGAGGCGAGGCTCCCCGGCCTAGCTGTGCGTGCAGTGCAGGTGGTAGTCAAAAGGTGCGGGGCGGCGAGGTCATATCGAATGCTACACGTGAAGTGCATTGGAAGTTTTAAATATCACATTGACAGCAACTAGCACATGAGCTTTAAGGTATGTAATTAACTGTTTACAAGTTAATCCAAATTTTGCTCAATGAACCTGCCACCAAACACCCAGTTTAATAACACAATTTTAATTGGTCTGTGGTTTGGACATCACAAACCAGTGATAAAATCATTTCTTATAAAGTTTGTCGGTCCGTTTCGTAGAATACCTTGGTGATGGGGACAGAAAGGGTTTTAACAAAGTGGTGTAGAGTGAGCCATACTTCCTAATTGTCCGCAATTGAAAAACCAGATCATGGGCTCTGTCTAAACGGATAAACCTTTTGCTGTAGGCCTAAATTTAATAGAGCTAATGCTAATGGGAGGCTAACATATGACCATAAGCACTCACTTCCATTAGCAGCATTATTAGCATTATTGATCAAGACAATCTTTAACCCTCGGTCCCTCGCGTGGGGTTCTACAAACCCCAGGCTACATTCGACTCTGTTTCTCTGGATCGGACTGTTTTACCGACTCTAGATTCTCAGTACCGTCAAGTCACTCTATCTGTTAGCGAAATTTGTAACCCTCTTATCATGAGGGCTTTTAGTGTTGTTACATTGCCGGTCTGAACTTGGCTGGGGTTACTGAAACCCCGCGCGAGTGATCACGTTACTGTAACTGCATAGGGAGACTCAATGCCATTTTGGCTTAAATTTTTAAATTTTTGAATTTTTGGAAAGTTCTTCTTGCAATTTACTAACTGGTTCCTGTTTATTACTAAAACGTAAATCAAAACTTAAAATTGCATTATCTTGACACCTTTTTTGAATATTTTGAAAATGTCAATTTTTTTAATCTGAAAAATACAATAAATTAATATTTCATACAAAAAGGTTCATTGGCATTTTATTTCACTGTCCTTCCAGTAACAACCACCTACATAGTAGTTCACAAATCATATGAGCACAGAAAGATATATCCAAAACATACTTCTGCACTAATTACAGACCAAAATAATTTGGGGTTTGAGAAACCCCACGCGAGGGATGGTGTTAAGAAACTCCACGCGAGTGACGGAGGGTTAAGGACTTTTTCAGTTGCTAAAATATGTTTGCACGGAGTGGACACCACCGTAGATTGCCATTGTAGTTTGCTGTTGTTCTGAATGTGTGTGAACCCTAAAATTCATGGATGACGCTCCTACAGCTACATGTGACGAGTGTCAACTGGCGAACCGCACAACTTGTGCGGACGGAATAGACGGAGAACAACACTGAGATCACAAACTTTACTGAGTAGCAACAAAACCTTTCAGTCTGGACGGAACAGACATTCTCTTAAAGATAACAGACATGTAACTGAACACATTCAGCAGAAAGAGAAGCCAACGCCATGTGCTGTGGAGGCCGAACAAGAGCGGAAAAAAACACAGCACATAGACCGTGTCAAGGTTCTAATCTCACATTGAACAGAACCTTGCACTTTCTGGCCATCAAATCCTCAGGCTCCACGGACGGAACAGACGGAGCACAACACTGAGATGACGAGAGCTTCTCTGACAAGCAGGGCAGAATAACAGAACTAAACCATCCAGTCTGGACAGAACAGACAACATCCTGAAGTGACTAACAATAAACAGAACAGTGGTGGCTCTAGTATATGAGCAGCGGAGCACGTGCCCCCCATCATTAATTATTACTCTTTATAAATTGTATGGAGTGTTAAAGAATAGCGTGGCAATGTCAGCAATTGAGATTCCCGAATCTGAAATATTTTCTCGGATAGCGATGTTTTTGGTTTGGATAGTAGATCATCTCACGAGCACTCTTCTGAAATACGCCGTCGTATTCGAAAATTGTGGGTAAAAAAAACCTCTGGTCGTAGAGCAAGTTTTTTTCTAATGGAAAAATTCTACTGTTAAAGAGCAGCAGAAACCTTGTGCTCCCACCACGTGTGAGGGTTGAATAGGACGAGTTCGCTACGTTTCCAAGAAACTGTAAGCTTGTCTTTCTTTCACAACTTTCAATAGGGGTAGGAGGGGAAGAGGGGAGCGTTTGGGACAGGTTGATGATTTTTCAGTATCCATTCTGTAAGTGGACGGGCATGTCAACCAGGGTTAAAAGTGTATCAAGTTCAGTGCAGTGAAAATGTTATGAATTTGAGTGAAGTGAACGATTTATTAATAGTTAATAGCAATTAGAATTAGCAAGCATGAATACAGTGAATACAGGCGCATGGACTTCCTCTATAAATAGGTAAGTACTGGAAAATTAAAAATTAGAATTAATAAATACCATTGTAATTCCAAGCATATTTTATAATCTCAATTTTTAAACGCGCTGGAAATTTTTTTATACCGCTGCCGCCGCCCCCCCCCCCCCATAATTACACAAGAAAAGTGGGTTTCCAAGGTCAGTGGCGTATCCAAGGGGAGGGAGAGGGGGGGACAAAACCCCCCCTGTGGCAAAAAATAAATCGAAAATATGTCTACAAAAAAATATTTTATCCCTATGCCAAACCCATACTATCATTTTGTCATAATTAATTTACATAATAAGTTAAAACTACAAAAAAAAGTTGGTGATAGGTTAAAATACGAGAATAAAATATCTTAATGACTAGGTCCTCAGATCGCTTCTAAGGCCATCTCGGGCAATAATACCCTAAAATACTTTTGCCTCCGCCGGCTGGAGCATCGCCCCAGACCCCAGCTGTTCCGCGCAAATAGAACCCCCCTTTGGAGTTTCACATTGTTTTGTGCCCCCCCTTGCGACGAGACCACGAGCCGCCACTGAAACAGAATGATGAATGAGAACGAGGACACAGCAAAGACTTGAACAAGCAACAGCAGTTTTGGGACAGCAGCAACAGAAGTTAACTCTGTGTAGGCCTACTGAGGAGGCCCAATGAGACCAGAGCGAAGAGCGCGGACTAAACACGTCCGCCTGGAACAAGAACAACAGACCGACTGCGAGGTGAGGCTCTTTGCTGTGCTGTGTGCTTGCAGGTAGAAGTGAAAAGGTGCGGGGCGGCGAGGTCATATCGAAGCAGCCGCTATTTTGCATACGGTACTAAAATTTGCATATCAACTATGATTTCAATTCGCAATCAATATCATTTCTAATTACGCATATTTGAATAAATAAAGCTTCACTATTTTGTCAAATTAATATTTATTAAAATTAATATTGATTTTCTAGAATAATCTGAAGGTTAGAGAAACATCTCGAATCTAGATTTCTTCCGAAATCCAAGCTCAGGTGCGTAGTGCACAGGAGATAATTGGTTTCCGAGTAAATACTTGAATGGGACTCAATCTTGCTCCCGACAGAAGTCTGGAATTTTTTTTTGGGATGACGCGCATTTTAAGCCAGATAACGCCACCGAGTTGCCGATTTGTGCACAGTTGATTGGTCACCTGGCCTAGAAAGCAGCCAATAACCCATTATTCACGTTTCTTCCCCACCTACAGCAATCTATGCGTCCAGTTTATAGCAACATGCTTGATAACGAAAATAACATGAACGAGAGGAAGACAATTAGTGTGAAATTTGAGCGCAATCGAAAAATTATTTTCGTGATAATCGCAATTTTACGATTTTTTCGATTTTTTAAATTTCTTCGACTTATAACACCTACATGCTTTACCCGATTGCAATTATTTTTTAATAGAAACTTAATTTTATGTATTATTATATTCGTGTGAAATTTGAGCGTAATCGAAAAATTATTTTGTATGAAAATCTCTATTTTACGCTTTTTTTTTTAATTACGCTCATCCAACAATGCGCCTGAAAATGCGTTTGCGAAGCTTCCTAGTTATTTCCTTGTCAAATTCAGTAGTAAAGAACAGCAGACAGTATGCGAGGCGAAAAATACTTCATGACAGAAGTTGCATTAGAGTTAACATGTGCATACCGACTTGCATTTCGGTTCTGTCACACACGGGCCTGTCCCTGTAGTGGGTTTATCCCACGATATCCAGTGAGGAGCTATCTCTGACCGCCCGTTGCGTGTTCTGTCATACACGGGCCTGTCCCTGTAGTGGGTTTATCCCACGATATCCAGTGAGGAGTTATCTTTGACGCCCTACGGCCCTACGGAATCTTATTTTTATTGGATAACCACGAATCCAATGCTTTGATTGAAGTGTGGCTCGTTGGTCTTGTTGTTAGCGTATCTGCTTCCAATGCAGAAGGTCCCGGGTTCGATTCCTGCTAAAGTCAGTAGTTTTTTAACTTTTGATTTGGACTTAAGTCCATCACTTCGTGTCTTAGGAGTTTGTAAACGGTGACTTTGGAGCCGTCCTAGCAACGAAGCACATAGTAAATTCAGAGTTGTTCGCCGTGGCTTTTTTCCTGTCAATATGTTATGTGTATGTATGTCAATGAAAGCTTAAAACCAATGTGTTATTTGTGGAGAATTACTGGCCAATGAAAGCTTAAAACCATCAAAACTAAAGAGACATTTAGAAACAAAACATCCCAGTTTAAAAGAAAAATCTTTAGATTACTTTCAACGGTTAAAAGTGGAGATAAATAAACATAAAAAGGTTATTAAACACTATTCCACTCTGTCACAATCAGCACTAAAAGCATCTTTTTTGGTTTTGTATAGAATAGCAAAATGTTTGAAACCGTACACGGTCGGAGAAGAGCTTATTTTACCAGCCGCTATTGACATTTGTACTGAAATGGTGAGTGAAAAAGTGGCCAACCAGTTAAAAGTAGTTCCGCTCTCTGATACTACAGTTGCACGGCGTGTATCAGCCATAAGTGACGACTTAAAAAATCAACTTGTTTCTCGGTTAACAGCAGTCAAGTTCTCTTTACAGCTTGATGAGAGCACTGACATTGCCAATGAAGCTATTTTGCTATCATACGTACGGTATTGTTACAATAATAAAATTCACGAGGATATCTTATTCAGCACTAAATTAGAAAGTACTACCACCGGACGAGATATTTTTCGAGTATTAATGAACTTTTGTACTACAAACAGTATAAATATTCAAAACTGTGTTGCAATAACAACGGATGGCGCAGCTGCCATGACCGGAAAAATGTTGGACTAGCAAAGTTGTTGAAAGACATCGTTCCGAATATTACCTGGACACACTGCATCTTGCACCGCAAAGCTCTAGCTTCAAAACGAATGTCGAGTGAGCTTAACGAAGTCCTTGCCGAAGCTGTGAAAATAGTAAATTATATCAAAGCCAATGCATTGAATTCGCGTTTGTTTGGCATCTTATGTACAGAAATGGGCTCTATGCATAAAGCTTTGCTACTACACACGGAGGTGCGCTGGCTGTCAAGGGGAAGGTGTCTTCAGCGAATTTTCGAACTACGTCATGAGGTGCTCCAATTGTTGAATAATAAACGCTCACCTTATGCAGAGTTCTTTCATGACTCAAAATGGATTCTGAAGGTAGCCTACTTAGCTGACATATTTAACTTACTAAATGAGTTAAATCCGTCAATGCAGGGGGACAACTTTTCAATTTTTGACCACGCAAAAAAGATTGAGACTTTTCAGAAAAAACTCAGACTTCTCAAAGCAAAGGTGGCATCAGGAAAGTCTGACGTGTTCCCAAGCGTGAGTGAGTTTTTGGAAGAAGACACTTCGATTACATTCGAAGATATTGATGATGTCATCCAACAACATTTGGAACAGCTACAAAACGCGTTTAAATCGTATTTTCCCGAGGACATACGAAAAGGTCATGAGTGGATCGAAAACCCATTTTCAGTAGATGTTTTAACTGTAAACTTAGAAACTCGTCTGGAAAATCAACTCATTGAACTTTCATGCGATAATAGGCTGAAAACTGTATTTCATGAATCATCTCTGGAACTGTTTTGGGCTAATTTAACTTCGTCGAGTGACTATGCTGAATTATCAGAAAAAGCTATCTCCACTTTGCTGATATTCCCAACATCGTATTTGTGTGAAAAAGGTTTTTCAACAATGACGAATTTGAAAACAAAAGCGAGAAATCGACTCCAAGCGGACGACGATATGCGTGTGGCGTTATGTGACTTTCAACCAAGATGGGACAACCTCTGTGCAAACACCCAGGCTCAAGTTTCGCATTAAAAACAGGTAGGCCTACTTTTACGTAATAACGTTTTGGAATCATTTGGAATTATATTCATTAATGTGTGTCTCCCGTAAGTCGTAACATATTCTAAAACACTAAAAACCACGTCAAAAACACGTATTAAAAAAAAATCGCCTGCGGCGCTGTTGGTGGGGGGCATCCCCCCACCCCCCCCATTGTTTCGTTACTCCAATCCCTTTTCCCTTTGGGCAGTGGGTCGTGGGTCACAAAAGGTTGAAGACCACTGCTCTATGCTGTAATGTTTGCTACAATTTGTCTAATATTGCATTGCTAATGTTTATATGGACAACGGCAACGACAGTAGGAGTTGTATTGGTAGATGCATAACCTGTACAAGAATATCTCGAAATATGTAATGATACGTCAGTTTTCCGAGCCGGCCGTGGGAGCGATTGGGGAGTGATTGCAGTTTGCTTAGTCATTTAAAATTTCAATATTATAGAAAGTAGGCCTAGATGGGTGTTCTTTATGACATTGTTTTCTCACAAAATAATTAATGAACTTGAATGTAATTTAGAACAAGAAATGCAAGGAAAGGAACTTATGTTAATGTGTAAGATTTTTTAGGTATAACTCATAGGCCTACTACTTACGAGACCAAACCTTATATGATTCTTACATTAAAGTAAACATTAGTATCGGCTGTATCGTGTAGTTAAGTACGACGGAACCGACAGTGTCGATTCTGTCAATCCTCTGGCAAGTTTTTTTCCGGGGTTTTCCTCGGTAGGGATTGAGTCCTCTTAAACATCCCTTCACAATTGTCATAACTAACATCAATATATAAATAGCTAGACTCTTGAAGCACTATTGCACCCTGACATGTTAACACGAGAAATGTATGTGTAAAAGTACGGCGAAAAACACTGTCTTCCAAACTCTTGCAGTCGAGTTTTTTTAAACAGGTATACACGTTTCTATTGTTTTGTTTTGGCATTATTTTTCCAATGCCGGATTATTCACAATACAGAATAATATGATGTAGGTTGATTGTTTGAGATCGAACATAACTTTCAGATAGGGGATGTGTTTATTTTATGTTGAATATGAACTATATTTGAACGAATAGAAAATTAATAGGCCTAGAGTTTTTTTTTTATTGTATGCCATTTATAGAACGTTAGATCATTTGTCATTGAAGTATTAGAAAATCTACACTCACAATTAGATTGTAAATCATCAATGTACGGATACGGGGTAAAACGGATTTGTTTGCAAAATAATTCTTTAGATTATAAAAAATACAGCAAAATCCATAACTAATAATTGTATTATTGTTATTATTGTCTGCCTTTCTATGAAGTATGCAAATATACTCCTCTAATAATTTCAATTCTATTGTATGCCGATGTCACCGATTATAATTACCTTGCAAGGACGATTCTTAAGTCGCCGTTTGCTTTGCATATTATAATTATTACATTGGTTAACATTAATTATATTTTAGATGATTAAAATATCTAGACTGAATCGCAATATTTTGATCCAGCGACCTTCTGTATTGGAAGCAGGAATACAAACACAGGACCATTGAGCTACACAAATTATATGCTGCAATGCGTGAAATATAACAATAATGGTAATTTGGTAATATATTATTATTATTATATTTTAATTATTATTATTATTATTGTATTTGGTGTATTATTATTATTTCTGAAAATGCTAGTTTGAACAAAATATATTTTTGATTGAATGTTTTATTATTATCTATACCTTTGCAAGGAATAAACTATTTTTCGACACCTTAGATTTCTCTATATTTCGAGTAGGCCTAGATTAAACAACGTACCAGGGCAACTTTTATTTTTTTATTCAAAAGCAAAAATTATCGTTTCTGTTGAAATATTTTTAGGGTGTGAGACTTTTTTTCTGCTATCACCTCATTTCGAAATGAGATGGTGTGTGGATATTATATATTATATGAATAGTTAGCCTGGCCCTTTACTCTACGATATAGTTCCATCTAGACCACGGACCTAGTCGGACGTGTTCTGTTAGTTACTGTGTACTGTGCTATCAGCATCGCATATAACCTTGTCAAGGCAGGCGACAGCCAACCATACAAGTAAGGTTGTGTGCATTCAGTGTATACGTAAACGTACTATAAGGTTTTTTAAGTCTGTGCCGTAGGCACTAAATATCTTGTAGGATATTGTATTTTCATACATTTCCCAGTGAACAAGGTTTCCCCTCCCCCACCCGGGGAAGAGGTGGACTCTACAGTCAGGGCTCTGCTATACGCCCTGTGTCTACCCCTTCAGGGTATATTCAGTTACACATTATCAAAATCGGAAAATCCAACCCAGAAACTGAACTTTCTGCGAAGAAACCCCCCTACAACCAGTGGTTTATAAGGGTTGCATATTTCATGCCAACATCTGTACACAAAATCATAACTCGCGGCCCACGATAGTGCTTTAACTGCCAGCAGTTTGGACACTCTTCACACTTCTGCAACGTTGTTCCGGTGTGTTTCAAGTGCGCCGACTATCACCCATCTAAAGACTGCCCAAAGTCTCCATCCGAACCCGCCAAGTGCTTCAATTGTAAACAAGACCATCCTGCGTCCTATCGCAAATGCCCCACCTATCTCCGCGCCCTGGATGCTCGTACTCCACAAGGCACTCAGTACACTCGTCGAGCCTACAAAAAGTCCACTGACCACAGTAACCTGCCACCAGTTATTCCACTCAACCCTCAACATTCATTTGCAGACGTTGTTAATAACTTAAATCGCCCCCCAGCTGCTCGCCGCCTGGCCCAACCCAGACTTGAACTAACAGCCTCCTCAAATACACCGGAAGCCTCAGTTTTCACCATAATAGACGGGTTAGTTGACGCCCTCACAGCTATGTCAACTGATCCGATTATCACCACAATAGCATCACTCATCAAAATGTTTATATCAACAAGACGCAATGGGCCATAGAGGCCTTGATGACCTATCAATGAACTGGGTTCCCGAACCCGTCTCTCGTCAAGTATTTCGTGCTCCATGCTGCGAAACTCAGCTGAATGACAGCTAAGCCCCCCCCTCTTTCAATTCTGCCAAATAATGGCGTAAAAGCGTTATCTAGTCTGGAATTATGTTCATTCTACTTTTAAGGGTAAATATACCCAGTACTGTATGACAAGCAAAAGTAAATGTTACTTATTGCACTCAAACTGAACTGAACTGAGGAATCATTCACTGCATTAACATTTTAAAATTCGCATTCAATAATAAACTCGTACGAGCCGACGATAGATGAGTTTTCCACTGACAGAGCGCCCGCGAATCTCAGGCTACATTCGACAATTGCACGGTTTTGCCACGTGAGCGCTTCACTCGATCTCACTAGCGCGCTCAGTGGCCAAACACGGTGCCCATACGCTGTCGAAGACGTCTTCCATTGGGTCCATTTCCTTCTGCTTTAATTTGGTAGGTGACGTCGGATTTATTTGATTGGATATTGCTTTACGTCTCATATTTATGCAACTTGGCTAATCGAGACGAAGGGAGGGACGTAAGGGATGACGCGGGGGGACAAGGGGTGGACAGGCCTGTGCTGGTCAGAACCAGCCACAAGCATATGGGGAGGGCAGGGGTTCCACCACGTCGTGGTCGTCTCCGTCTGTGTCATCATCCGTCCGTGTTGTCATTGTCGTCGCCGTCGGGGAGGTAGTCAAAGAGAAGGGAAAATTCCCCGACGACGAAGTAGTTTAATATTTGTATAAGTGTAACGAGGTTCATCGTGACGATACAACATATTCACAGATATTGCCTTAAGCATGGATTTTAGGGGACGGGGTCCCAAAGTGGAAAGGTTCCTAAAGTGCAAAGGTCAGCAGTTCACCATGTTCCCGCTAGAAAGCAGCACCAGTCGGGTTGGCAGATGTAAGTACTAGTAGAGAACTATTATTATTTTATTGGATATTGCTTAACGTCTCATATGCAAACTGATTGATTGATTGATTGATTGGATATTACGAGTGTTGTGGTCGTCGCCGTCGGGGAGGGAGTCAAAGGGTAGGGGAAAGTTCCCCGACGACGACCCAGAGCTCGCCATTAGTTTCAGGGAGTGAGACTCCCCTAATGATGGGCAAAACCACGAGAAGGAAGCGAGATGAATTTTGATGGTATTTTTGTGTGTTTGTTAACACGATTCCGGCAAAACCGATACTCCAATTGCGATGAAATTTTCTGGGGGCCTTTAAAATCACTGTACTTAAAACTGCCACGTTTTCTAGTTTTTTAGAGCAATCAAAAAATTATTTCTCATGAAAATCGCAATTTTACGAAATTTTTTAAATTTTTTTAAAATTTCTTCGATTTATAATACCTACATGCTTTATCAGATTGTAATGATTTTTTCACAGAACCTTAGTTTTATGAATTAATATATTTCACTTAGTTTATTGTTATTATCAAATAGCCTAAAGGCAGTCGTACTCTCTATTTAATCATATTTTTATATTGTTTGTTGTAGGCTGCCTAGCCTACCTAAAATGCCAAAACATATTGCAAAGAAAGGTAAAAAAAAAGTAATTTGCACTGAATAGTTACAAAAATTGAATCTGTCACAGATAACAAGTGAACAACAATTATGGGATGTGTAAAAAATGTAAAAAAAGTTTTCACAGACCGAAGGTCGAACCGGCGACCTCTCGCGTGCAAACCAAGAGCGCTAACCATTCGCCTAACATCGACCCCGGTGAGCGGTCGTTCTATAGCGCTACTTATGCAGATGCACACTAACTTGCGACGAGCGTAAAAAATTTGTCATGGCAATTAGGACACTTTCGATACTTTTAAAGCCTTGTTGTTGTTTTTGGCTTTTTGCATGTCCAAAGAAATATTGCGGCACCCTTAAATGATGATGTCCGCGCCATCCTGGTTAGGAACAACTAGTATAATTTGTCTGTCTATTATCTATTTTTAGTTGATCAAAACGCCACCATCCGGTGTCAGCTCCGAGGGGGACCCTGTGCCAACAGCTACCAACTGGCCTTTCTACACCTTGCTAGATGATTTCTATTCTAGCCGACACACTCACAACCAACAGACTTCCCACTTCATCAACACCTGGCTCCTCCTCCGCCACTCCATCAACATCCCTATCTTCAAGCCCCGACCTATCTCAATATTTGACACTAACTTTTGACTCTCCCTCTACGTCCTTTTCCAGCTCCTTTCCTACACCAAAAGCGACCTCACATGCATATGTGAGGCCGTCTTTGCACCATTCCCAGTACCTTCCTTCTGCCATTCCGAAATCATCTAGTGAGGTGCAGAAAGGTAAGAATACCAGATATGCCAAACAGACCGACTATCATCCAGCGACGATGAGGACAACGTTCAAATAACTCCGCGGGCTAAGCCATCGAACAAATAAAAAAGAAAACCCGCAACGTGGAGCCGACTGATCCCATGCTACAGTTTCTGAAGGCTCAAGCAGAAAAAAAGACAAAAATACGGAGTGCTGAAAATCTTAGAAAAGTTTGGCGACAGTATGTTGGGGGGGGGGGGGGGAAGCCCATTTGGAGTATTATTTGCTGATAAAAGCGCATTTCGTTGTTTCTATGTGTTCTCTATGATTTCCCAACATATCAACCCTTCTCCAATCTTAAAAAACAAAAGCATTGTAATTTATTGTTAAATTTAAATCGTAACATATTGTTTTTAATTTATTGTTAAATTTAAATCGTAACATATTGTTTTTTAAGTGGTAGGCCTATAAATCCTGTTCCTTAATCATCAAATAAAAGAATGTGGTTCTGTAACTAATTGTTTGCTATATAATTAGGCCAGTCAATTCAGTATTTGCATTTCTTTTTATGTCACAGGACAAAATTAACATTTTTTGATGTAGGTAGGTCTACAAATGTTTAAAATAACTTATAAAGCCTACTTTTAAACAAATATGTGGCACATAACAAAAGCCAAAGAAAAATGGAACGTGTTCTTTTTTAAATTTTCTACCAAAAACTGATGATATACTATTATTTATTATTATTGTTGATATATTTTATCGTAATCAGGAAGTTTCATATTAAAAGCAAAGCACAAACTTCGTATTGGACAGTTTTCTGTGTATCCTGTTGCCTGTTCACTCGTGTTGTACGATGCGTTGCTGGTTGTCGTACACGGCCTGGAGCTGGAGCAGCATATCGCGGAACACTGCACCACTGTCTTCATCGCGAGGCACGTTGGGTCTCTCGGGCAGCAAATTGCCATTTTCAACAACGAGTACGTCGCCTGCAGTTGCAGTGCAGGCGCTCTCTGTAAAATTAGGAAGATTGAGTAAGATTCTACTTTTCAATTGTGGGTGAAACTTTAAAATCGTGTTGCTTGTTCCCAAAAAACTCTCGAATGAAAACACGCATGCAAATTGACGAGAGAAAATGCCTGCACAAAAGATAGGTACCGCCCTACGAACCGTCACGGCCAATGAGCGCACGTGGCAGCCCCTAGCGGCATCCCTGAACTACTCTGAACTGTAATAGTTAATAAGTCGTCAACAAATAGCAACAACACGAGTAGAAGTCGACGGCAGCGCGTTCAAGTGAGAAAACTTGTCCCTACTGGAAGTGGACCTACATAAATGAGGTAGACCCTAGGCCTTTGTATTATTAACTACTAGTAGGGCCTATCAGGTACCGGTAGCATGCCAAGTCAATTCATAGTTTGTATGCCTTGATTGGAATATGAAGCATTTAAATACCTAGTAATTAATTTATACGAAACATTTAATAAATAATAATAAATTTGTTGTTGGAATAGATTGTTGAACAAGTTTTTTTAAATTTATTATTGAAAGACTAGGCTATATTATCAAACTAAAATGTGAAATATACTAGGTAGGCCATGCTAGTCTCAGGGCTCGAAAATTCCCATGCCCGAGTTGCCCGGGGCAACTAACACTCCAGGCACGAGCAATCATAATTTATAGTTAGTTGCCCAAACGGGCAACCAACAAATTCGTTTAAAAACGCGAATTGCGTAAAAATTTCACGAAGTAGAAATCTACTTTATCGGCAGGCGATTGACGCTCGACGTAGTTCCAAGCTCTTGCCACAGGCTGCACCACTACAATTGCATTTTGATCGATATCGACCTATCGACTTTACACATAGTGCACATAAGCTTCGCCACTTGCGGCAATCAAGTGGACCTTGAGTTCACTGCTGTCGAGAAAATGGAGATTTGCGTAATATTGAACCATTCGTTAATGGATATCAGGAATTTTTTAACGGTCAGCCTAGTGGAGTAGATTCAACGTCTTGTCCTATGCCTACTAGGCCACTCACAAATAACGAAGATACAATTAGCCTAGGCCTTAATAACTAGTACATTCTTAATCTCAACGTCGTTACTCGTTTGTATTTCGAGCAGCTTGATAGCTAATGAAAGGAACTCGCCACCGGTAGCATTCACTACATAGGCCAGTACACACACAACATCATGGGCCAGATAAAGAGTTTGAGTAGGTTAGGCAGGCCTATAAGAAATATAAAATTACCTGTGACTAGGCCATAGTAAGCTTAATCATCATGTTGTAGGCCCTAAGCTGTTGTAGAAGTAATGGTGTATGATTAAAATAAAGAAAATTGTTGCAACTATGTTAAAATGAAGAAAATTATTGTGTCAACCTCGAATTGATTCTGGGCAACTACAATTTTGGGCCACTTGCCCAGCTGGGTAAGTAGATTTTAAAAAAATTGTCAAGCCCCGAGTCTATACCACTCTGACGTTGGAACTAAATTTGGGATTAATTTTTTCTTCTTCCTTTCTATAAACATAGCCTAGAAATAATTTTAATGATAAATACATATTCTAGCCAACATGTTCTACATAATAATCTACATATTCTACACTATTTACTACGCGTATGTGGAAAAATAATATTCTATGTGTAATGACAAAACCCTGATATTTAGGTAGTAAATACCACGTCAAAAAAGGAGGGCAAATCAATCTTAATTGTTCACACACATCTTTGATTTAAGGTAACCCTTATCCACCATTATAACATTGATGGCTGCCAAGTTTGGAAATGTCACTGTATACATACATTGACGTATCAGATGCACGCCCCCCATACCCAAGGCTTATGTACATTATCAGGCCAGCAGGTGATAGTCCTACTAAATACGTACTTCAGTATTGGTCCTCCCTTATAAAATAACTATAAAATTACACAGCATTTTAAACAATTTGATACGTGTGTTGGAATCTTGGTGCAATCCAAAACGATGTCCACAAATATTTTTATATATTTGTCAAGACATTGAGGCATGTTCTGCACAATTTCCATTTTAGATTGCCATGTTACTGCATGATGCTGGTGCCCAAGTTAAGTGATTTAAAAACATTGCTACAATAGCTGCTGTACTACCAAACAGTATTGATAAAATAAAACACATAGCTCAAGTTAAATTTAAGTTTCATAAAAGTGAGTAAAACTTGTTTTTTTATTCATTGAGTGACGGATACTCTCCAGAGAAAGAAAAGTAAACAAAGCTACAATTTGATTTGGTAATAAGAACGTTAGTATTCCAGTTGCAATGTTCAGTTTATTTTTTTGCTTAGTAGTTATAACGTTCACAATATTGGTTTGGAATTCCCCACTTGTAAAAGTGTGTACCAAAGTCACAAGTATTTGCTATCCGACAGCCCACTCGAAAAATTTGCATCGCAAAACGATGAGACTTGTTTCAATGTGACCGCCAATATAGACAAAAGGAAAAGGGATTCTGCCGCATCCAGTGAATCCTCGTCAGAGATGATATGGATGATGACCACGACCAGAGGCAGCACATAGCATCTCTTCATACGGAACATCTTCTAAATCAGCTATGTATCTGTAACCTACCACATGACTGCATTAAACAATAGTTAAAACAAAGTAGGCAAGTAGTCCTACCTAAATATAAGTAGATACAGGCGGAGGCATATAGTTTGGTGACATTGACCTTATTAAAAAATTATAGAAAATAGGGAAACCTGTTGGCAGCACAGCCCATTGGAGAAATATTTTCTAAGGTAGGCCTACCGGTACCTAGGTTAAGTGGAGATAAAAATCGAGCAGTAGAGACTTACGGTGCTTACGGAAACTGTGCAAGTCAATCTGATCCGATGGATGTGATCATGTGATAGGTAGATTGAAGCAGATTACTGGTAGCTGGATTTCTGTGACTGTTTATGAACAAAAATGTGGCCTACATCTGGGAAATTTATGCAAAAATAGGCTAACTGTAAGCTTGAAAGTGACTTAAAAAGGAATTCCTAATTAAAGAAGCCTTTAATCTGTAGGTCTAATTTGAAAAAATTAATAACCCGTGGTACGGTAGTACGGGATTCTCATCTGCCTAATCTTTCTTTTACCTGAATCACTGATCTGCTGATCTGATCGTTTTCTCGAATTGATTGATCTGTTCATGTTTTTTTAAGCATAAGTATCAGAGTGAGTTTCCGTAAGCTTAAAGACGATCGGATCACTCGGATCAAGGTTTCCGTAAGCACGCTTAGGTAGGCCCGAGTTGAAGACTCGGTCAATTGACATATGTAGGTCCTAGTCGAGTTGAAAGTTCCACCAGTTGAACCACCAGATGAATGGTTGATAGAACGCACGGGCCAGGAGAGCAGATGTAGCTTGAGGAGAAATGTTTTGGACACCAAAGAAGATGGTGGAAAAAGAGAGAGAAGATGCAAGTGCCAGAATGAAGAGACAAGAAGCACCATAGGATCTAACTGCACTAGGCCTATAATAATTAAAAATGTACAGGAACAAGTGTTCATGCTAGGCCTAGACAAATGAAACTGAACACTGTACGCTTGAGGTAGGCCTGGTAACAATCCTTTCGCTCCCAAGGTTCTTTCCTCGATTGATTTCGTAGGTCCACAGAGAGATCGAGGGTAGCACTTAACATGGAGCAGGTTTTGAGAGGGTACTGCAGTCTTCTTTAAGTGTCTTCTTTTGGAACTAGGCTAGATACCCTGTCCCTGTAAGTAATTAAAACCACTGTTACACAAATGCTAGGCCTAGTTTGACAAATAGACCAGGCAGACCTGGCAACTTTCAACCAGGCATGAAAAAGGCATGAACTAGGAACTGGTTTAGCCTATGGTAACTCGATTAGTTCCCGACAATTATTGACTAAAGACGTGTCTGAAAAGTCAAAAAACGTTGCTTGTTCTTATTCTCATTCTCGAAATACGTCATCAATCATCGGTGACGTCAAAGCAACGTCCGAAAAGGCTTGATCGAGACTGAGAACGACAATTAAATCTAGTAATGAAAAGACTACCCTCGATTTCATTCTTGTTACTTGAAAATGGCGGCCATGTAAGATGATTATAGAGTGACAAACTAACCATTTTAGTGCAAGGAGAAGAGTTGGACAGGTTGGAAAGTAAAGGAAACATAGCCCAGCCTGAAGGGCTAAGAGCAACGACTTTTCACCTGCTGATGATGACTGTGTAGCTAATTTAAAGTTGTTACCTTAATCCACGACGCGTTTCGTCCTTCTGGGACTCATCAGGTGGATGGTGGATACTAAAAATTAGCTAACTACAAACAAACAAAACTCACAACACATAACCAAACCTGTAGTAGGGTTACAGAAGAAGTAAATTATGTATGCATATGCCATCATCAGCAAGGTTACTTCACACACCATTCATACTGAGCCACACCAGTCCACACAACCAGTAAGGGGGCTTCCCTCCTAACTCTAGTGCTCGGGTGACAAAACATCCATGACTCACCCCGGATTCGAACCAGGACCCATGGCAACAAGAGAAAAGCTTCCCCTCCTGCTGTTGCTGGGCCAAGGTGCCTCTTCATTCAAACCAATCATTCATACTGGGGGCGTTTGATAATGCACTCTGTTCTCTCCGAGCGCTCCGCCGAGGCTCTGGCGCGTTTGATACTGGGTTCCGAGAGCACTCTGTCGTGTTTGATATTGCCGGAGCGATTCGCTCGGAGAGCTCTCCAATCTCACGGCGAAAATCGAGCGAGCGACGGAGTCCTCTCTACTCAAGCCGCGAAATTTAAATTTTAACCAGTAGTGTATGCATTCCAACACCATAATTTTAAGTGAGTTCGTGCATCTCGTCGATAAGACACATTAGCAGAACGCTGTAAGTGTTATTTTTAATTGCGTTTAATATTCTAGTGTCCAAAAAATCACTCATTTCTTGGCTGGATTACAATAGAGAGTCCATGCCTAACCAAGTTTTTAAGTTAGAACGTCAACCGAATAAAAAATAGACTGGACTGCCTAGGCCAAAGTTGATAGCCTGGGTTAAAAGTAACGAAGCCCCTACATTTTGCACTGCATGTCATGTGGTTGTCTAGGCCTAGGCTACCCTAGGCCTAGGCCCAGTCATAGGCGTCCTACGTTTACGCTGCCACGATAGCGTGGCCCTAAACCCTAGGAGTAGTCACAAGCCCTAGGCCTATGCATTAAGGCTCTCCTATATCATTGCGTTTATATCCCACTGTACTCAATAGTTCTCTAGGCTTCTTTCACTTCAGCTACCCTACGCCTAGGCCTTTCAGTAGGGCCTAGCTAGTCAGTTATTTTCTATAGACACTGTGCAGTTCTAAACGATCAAAGACTCGAAAGTATCGGAATCTAACCTAAAATGACACTTGTTTTAAGCCTAGTGGAGCCACTCTTTCATCTTACATTTTGCGTCAAGGCTACATTGCTTTTATTTCTCTACATTGCTTTTGAAAAGAGCGCGTAGCTACTTAAAATAGTGTTTGATAAATGCCAGATTTTGGAGCGCTGTCTGTTCTCTCTAGTCACGTGACGGAGAGGACTCTGTCTCTCTGTCCGCTTGCATTATCAAACGCGCCCACTAAAGTAAGGTTAGAGATAGGAAAGTAGGAAAGTCACATCAAACAGCACAACCTGTGAGGGGGCTCCCCTGCAACTCTGGTGCTTGGGCGACAGAAAAGCCATGTCTTACCCTGGATTTGAACCAAGACCCATGGCAACAAGGGGAAAGCGCCCATCACATGGTGGCTAGGATCGAAAACGAAAGGAAACAATGCTACAAATTGCATGCTCTCGGCTTTGGCACCATAAACCATAATTCATAAACTAACCATTTTGTAAGTATTGACACACAAAAAATCAAGTACGGTATAATGTACGAAATCCATATTTCATGTACAAACTAGTGCCGAGAACGAGACTAAGGACCTACCCGAATTCTAATGTTGTTTCATTCCCTGGTCTTGTTCTTATTCTTGGTCTGATTCCTAGTCTTGTTACTAGATTGTGCCATGGGTAAAAGTGAAGGAGAACACACCGATGATTTTAAACCTTTTTTTCTTCAAAAAACACTAAAATTTAACTAAATGACAATTTATGATTACAATTCAAAGCGGCGCACACAGGTTTTTACAAAAAATAAAACAAAACATTCTTAAATACATGTAAAAATGTACCCTTGACACTCCCACTTGGCCCCATCTTCAGCACTGAAACACCCAGCAACAGTCGGTAACGAAGCACCTTACGGGTGCGCAATATCCAAAATATTCTAGAGCGTGGCCAAAATCACTGGTGGGCAACTGAGTAGCCGGTGCAAAGTAACAAACCCCCGGCGAGCCCTAACTCGCTTCGCGTTCAAGGTAATCCATGTAGTGGAGTGGCAAATTATGTCAACAAGTACAAACACTTAAAACACACAAAATATTCACCAAATCAATGTGCGCCGCATCAATATCACTCCACAACACCCGTGAGTAACATAAACCATCATTATTAGTGATTAACAAAGCACTAGGCCTATATGATCGGCGTGCGATTATTCATAATTACCGTGCCATGCATTTCAACTGTGAGTTTTCATTTATCAAATCAATTAATCAATTAATCAATATATCAAGTTATCGGACGTATCGTAAAACAGCCGCCATGATCTAGCATTGGTGCAGCGGATCTGCTTGCAGTCTATGTGGGACCGAAGAACAGAACAGAGAGCATCTGATGAGATGCCCAAGTCTACAAGACGAAATGGATGCCCTTCCAACTGGCATGAACTATGAGGAAAAAGAATCCTGTCTCTACTGGAAAACCAGAAAATGCATGATGGAACAGTAAACCAAAAATGCGGGCATATGAGAAGAAGAAGAAGAAGAAGAGAACAAGACCATGTAATGAACGCGTTTTGTCACTATTAGGATAGGTCCTGAGAATGAGAATGAGACCAAGAATGAGAATAAGAACGAAAATAGATTTCAGAAACGTCCTAAGGCCTAGCTAACATATAGGCCTACTTGAAGGTTTGAGACACGTCCTTAGTGTAAGTGTTGGGATTAAAGTAGGGTCGGTAATAGTGTAGGACGGGTTGGCCACCGAGTGTGTTCACATCAACACAAGTAAGTACTATATTGATGTTTGTACCTACTTATACATGTGTTTACATTGTCGGAAAAGTAAATTTGCCCACCTGCGATTTTGGCCAGGCTCTAGAATATTTTTGGAAAAAGAGCACTCGTAAGGTAGATTGCCCCGGCTAGTCTAGAAGGTTCTAGGCCTAATACTGTGTCATCGTGGCGTCTGAATACCTGGCTAGGCGCTAGACGATAAGCAGATTGCAACACGTAATACAAGTCTTTCGGTGAGTAGTAAATTTTGCTGTTTATGCGCCGCATTAGTGAGATGTATTGTAGGCCTAGCCTAGGCCCTAGGTCAATATAGATGGATAGGCCTAGGCCTAGGCCTACCTAGGGCTTACAGGTGTTTTTTAACAAAACAAATTAACCAAACATTGGTGGCCAACCCGTCCTACACTATTACCGTAGGGCCTAGGGCTAGTCTACTTTACACCCAATGGTGTAGGCCTTGGCCATTGTGTAGGACCAATCCAATTCCTTCCTTGACTCTACCCTAGTCTAGGCCTAGGCCTAGCTACAGGCTTAGCCCTAACCTACCTCAGCCCTAGGTCTTACGGAGTGAAGATATTGATTAATGAAACTTAGGCCCTACGCCTAGTAGGCCTAGGATGCCTAATAGAATATCGCTTACCTGCTAAAGAGTAGGGCTAGGCCTAGCCTACCTACCCTAGGCTAGGGCCTAGCCCTAGGCATCATCTTCTTAAAAAAATTAAGCGATCCAGTGTTTACGTCGGTACAGAGTCAAAGCCCTAGGGGTCTTCAGTTGCGGCACACTGCAATAACATTTGCTAATTGCTTATAATATAATAATAACTTAATAAGCCCTAGGCTGAGGCCTAGGGCGTAGTAGGCTGTGTAAATATTCATTCATTCTACAATCTAACTCCACGTTTTTCACAATAACACACAAGTCGAAAAAAGTGTAAAGGCGCATGCGCGCAAGTCCGTGAAACATTTTCCCGGACAGTCGGCAAAGCGTGGAAACGCGCATGCGCGCGAAGTCCGTGAAATATTTTCGCGGCCAGTTGGGTAACGGATGTCCGTGACCTGAGCTACTGCCATAGGCTAGCCTAGTCTTACTCTAGACCTAAGCCTACAAAGTCTTCTACAGCAGTTGGCTTTTAAAATTATTATGATAATTTGAAATTCGTTCCAAAACAAGTTTTTAATAAAACTCTTTTCTATTGGTTTCAATATGTAAGCTGTGTTCTCATTGGCTCAATTCCATGACGTCATCTATGACGTCATCACTAGTGGGAGTTATTTTACTTCCGTCTTACTCCAAACTTAGCTCCGCTTTGTGGATTCGGAAATCGGAGTTAAAGTCGAATAGATTAATTGGTCTAGTAACCCGGACAGAACAGACAATCTCCCGAAGTCACAAATATTAAAGAGAACGATGCGAGAAACCATAACAGCAAAGACGTGGATCAAACAACACATTCAGCGTGACAGAGCTAACTCCGTGTTACTGAGGAGGCTCGACACGAACAGACCGCTAGGCGGAGACAAACAGGTCCGCCAGCGATTAGAACGACAGACCGATGCGAAGGCGAGGCTGCAGCTGCGCTGTGTGTGAGCAAGGTGGGTAGTAAAAAGGGCGGGGCGGCGAGGTCATATCGATGCTTTACGTAAAGTGCATCAGGGAAACCTAAGTGGGCGTGGTCTGTGTTCTCTCGGTTCAGCGTGTATAGGGCGATTAAACCAGTGCCTAATGTTTCTAAGCGATAGCGCGAGAAACCCGACCCGGCACGGAATATATTCATACTGTAAGAAAACTATAATCTTTCCTCTTTGCGTGAATATACATAACTCTGCTCTATCACAAATATTAATTACATTTGTTGAGTCGAAGTTGAACTATACAGTACATGTGCCAAACCTTCCAAACTGCTCATGAAAAAAAAGCACGTTACAAACCATTTTGTCCGTGGCATCAGCATAACATTTGGTATCCGACTTGCTTGTGGATACTGTCGAGGTGCACTGAGTATGTACTAGATTATACATTACTAATAAAATATCCTTTAATGTGCAACAAATCTTAGAATGAAAAGTACATTTAGCAACCTGACAGGCGGTGGATGCGAGGATGCCACAGCTGCACACACTGGCTGCGTATCGCTTAGGTTGCCGCTCAGTCCGATAATTTGCGACAGCGCGCAACATGGGTTGCAGTAAACTCATAAATAGTGTGAATTAGGAAGCGTCATCGAGCAAAAGTAGAATGCCATCATCTTCTCACAAAATTATGCATCTTGTGATGTTATTGGTTAGATTTCTTTTGCGCGAGTCAAAAGATACGGGAGTACATTTTCGTACCATGCTAATTTTTTTTTTTTCCTTTAATTTGGGCGCTGAGACCAGAGAGAAACCAATTCTTTCCCGCCTTCAAAACTTTAGGTTCTATTGAAATCTTCAAAAGTGTGTGATGACAATAGCCACATGAAACTCTGAGAGGTGTTAATTTATTGGTTTTGATGATATTTCTATATGTGCCAGTGAGTAAAGAGATAGAGTGTAATAGTAACAATGCATTCAAAAAGCACTTGCAAAGGAAAAGTGGTACCGACGCAAATTAAAAACTTACAAAAAAAGCTCATTCCATCAACGCGACTAAAAAAGCGTTCACGGAAGCGGCTTAGTACGGAACATGCATATTGAACGATGAACTCTCGGTAGGCCCGACAAAAAGGGAGATCCTGATTTTGACAGGCCTATAGGCTTACTAGCAAACTACGTCACAAATCGAGGGGAAGAGGGGTATCTCCGCTTTGAGCCCAACGTTGTTTTGACAAAGTGGAAGCGTGCATGAACGTCGCACATAACTTATCACGCTCTAACTTTTACCTATTTCATATTGGAAAAACTTAAGAGGATAATATTAGCAAATATATCATTCCTTCTAATAGCGATTATTGTGAATTTTTAGACAAGACTGAAAGTGTGATACGATGTACGTTATTGAACTAAAATTTAAGACTTTATTGTTTTTTATGAAATTAAATAAAACAACTTAATTGACAAAAACCTAGTGCATCGGATTTTGACAAGACCTCTTGCAAAAAATTCATCGGAAGTTTAGACCAAGAAATAAAAAACTTTCTAGACAGAAAGTGCACAGAACGATAATTTATGCATTGGGTATATGATGGTATGTGTTTTCACTAAATACGCGCTTTTGACGTGCGGATTGAGCCGTGAAAAAACGGCCACGCTATGCTATTTTTAATCCTCGTTTTTTTTCTTTTGGAATCCTCTAATTACAATGTTGCTTGTTTTTTTTTGCGTTAGTGGATGTCTTCTTTTTTGCTTTGGGATGATCCTTGTGTGTTCTTTTTTATTCTTGGTTTACTTTTTGCTTCTGCTGCTCCTTGCTCTTGGTCTTTTTTTTTATCTACTCCTTCTGTTATGTCTCTTTGCTGTTGCCTTTTTCTTTTTGTCGTTTTTCACTTTGCTATAGTTTATTTTTCGTTGCTCTTATTTTGCTTCACTCCCTCCTCCTCTTTCCCCCCTCCTCTATCACCCACCCCCCCCCTTTCCCCACCCCTCCCCTCCCCCCCTCTCCCTTGTTTTCCCTCTTTCTTCTTTCTGTTTTTTTGTTTCTTTTTCCTTCTCATCTTTATTCCCCTTCCCAAAGGTTGTTTGTACGTTCTATCTTTACTTTTTTTTCCTTTGTGGTTTTTGTTTTTGTCCTTTTGCTCTTTTTTGTTCTGTTTCCTTATTTTCTCCATTTTGTGTTTTTTGCCCTTTTTTGTCCCTTCTTCCTTCTCTTTTTTTCGTTTGATGTTGTGTTCATATGTATTCATTGTTTTGTAAAATTTCGTTCAGTGCTTTTTCTAACGAGAAAGTTAACTTATTATTGTTCGTATAAGTTGGATGCATTTATTTAGAGGAGGAATTCCTGTTGAAATCCGATCAGTAGTTTTTTATAATCAATTGAAGTTGAGAAAGTACATAAAGTTGTTGATAATTTGTCATTCATAATGCGTTAAAATGTTATAACCAAGCTAACGGTTCTGTTAAAAAAAATTCGAGATAATCGCCCATTAGAAGGACATTATATGTTGCTAAATAATATTATCTTGTGTTTTTTTCCAAATAATGAACAGGGCTAAAAGTTAGAGCGTGATCTTTGTGTGAGCCGTTCACCAGGCTTCAACTGCGAAATGAGAATGCTGTCCATCAAGTTCGGTTCGCGGCACTGCCGGCGAGCTTGTGACGCCACTTGAGGCTTCCTATCAAAAATAAGACCAATGATAAAACGTATCTAACAAAAATGTCTAATGTTTTTATGCCATCCACGGTTTAATCTGTTGATTAGGTATGGTAGCCTCAAGGGGTACTTCTCTCAGCAATGTATATGCCTCTCAAACCTTAAAGCGTAGGACTCAAAGTTGCCCTGTAAACCACAGTCCCTCTAAGTCCATCCTTTTTGGAGGACTTATAAACAGTAAAGATCTACGTACGTTACAATAAGGTTCTCTTACGGGATGGAATAAAGTACATCTTTTTTACATCCTTTTGAGGAACTGTGTGATTGAGCAAACTTGTGTTAGATTTGTGATTTAGCTCAATGTTTAAAAATGTTAAAAAATACATCTTTGTCCCAAATACGCTGAAGAGAGACTTTCAAAGAACATTAATGTAATGCATAAATGGGGCTACAAATGAGTGCCTAAACCAAACAGACACACTTTCGAAGGAGCGGGTACAAAGAAGTCTGGTACCGGAATGTCATCATATAGAGCACTATACCGGTTGCGTGTGCTGAAAATTTTGAAGCAAACAAAAAAGGGCCTTGTCATTGGGTGAAGTGGAGTAATAGTAATTGTGTTAACGACTATTTAAGTTTCCTTATCTGAGGAAAACTCATTTCATTTATTACAAAAGGCATCGGGGGCATTGAGTGGTCTTAATGTTGGGGTAGAGTCCCCCGTTTTTTGTATGAGATTCATTATCCCCAGTTCTTGGGGCTAATTGAGAGGTAAGCTCCAAAATATTCAATTTTCATAAGGGTAGACCTAAATCTGGTCAATCGTTTAGTCTATAATCTTGAAACCTGTGGAAACAGAATTAGAATATTCATTCATTAGTCTTAAGGGAGTAGAGGAGGATAAGGTTAAGGGTTGTATAGAATGTAATTTAAACTTGTCCATAGATGCTACATTATAAACTTGAATTCCAATTTCCAATTTTGGTTCAAACGGTTATTCTTTTGGTGTCAGGATTATATGATATGAATGGTTAATTCTGTACAGTTGCATTCCCGCTGATGGTGGACCATGAGAAACTTCGAAAATCGTTTTTTTTAAACGGATCGTTCTTCATGGGGGGGGGGGGGGGGGAAAAACAGGACACGGCAATGATTTTTAGATGTTTAGTTCTGAAGATTTAAAATATTATAAATAGGATCCTAGGGCCTATGAAACCTGTCAAGAGACATGCTAGATCTAGGCTTATACTAGGGGTGGAAATAATCAACATTTGGCTTTTTTGTTGGCAAAAGTGTCACAAAATTAAAAATCTAACGATTGTCTGTGGAGGGTGGGGTGGATCAAACTGGGATTGGTGTCTATTGGTGATTGTACTACATGTCGTAAACAGCTGCAGCCTTTACATCAGCTTCTAGTTTATTTGCTGCTTAGTTACCTAAACCAACATGCACAGTTGATGCGATCTGGGGAAAACAAACAACACTTTAATTTTGATTGTGAGAGCGACTATCCGGGGGGTTGAAGGGAAGGTATATAAGCAACTAAGCCAAAAAAGAATGAAAACCAAATTATCTTCTTCAAAACACAATAATATTGAAATGGTGTACAGGCAGCAAGATTAACCATAAATAGGCATTATCAAAGCAAAGGGAAACGTCACAATTTTACACTGATTTGAATTTATAAGGCCCCGTCGCTTGAGAAGAAATACTTGTACTAGATGGTGCTATAGCCTTGAGCATTGAGCATATTATTTTATGGGAGCCTATTTAGGCCTAACAACTTACTTGTACTTTGTGTATTTAAATGCAGTGGAAATTGTTTTGGGTGTGCGACATTTGAACAGACAAGAGTTGGTGTCAAAATACCTACCAAGGCCCGTAGGGCCTAATCGATTTAATGATTTTCTCTATGATTGATAAATTTTATTTAATTTTTTTATTATTTATTTGAACGTCTATCCTATTCAGTTGATAAAAACTGATTTACAAGGAGGACAACTAAATAAATCTAATACATAGATGCAGACACAACAATGAACAACATTTAAGTAAATATTTGAATAGTACATATTACACAATGCAGAAAATACTCAACAAAATTTATAACAAATAAAAAGGATATAAATGCATATAATGAAATCGAATATAAAAAAAAAGGGTGGGGAATAAAAAAGAAAGATGAATATATAGAATATATATAATAATAATAATATAATAATAATAATAATAATCATAATAATAAATAATACTAATAATACTAATAATAATAATAATAATAATAATAATAAAGTAAGGCTCTTGTAAGAGATTAAAAAGATATAGAGAACTGTAGCATTAGAAAGAACCAAAACCGAATGTCAAAGAAAAAGAAAAAACAGTTTACCAAAAAACTATCTAGTACCGAAGAAAATAACAGGAACATGGAACACCAACTAAGACGGAGATTAGAAGAGTTTTGGGCAGGGAATATGGGTGAACCCGGTAAGCACACAACCAGGCATGCACAATGGATTCAAGACGAAAGAGCTAGATGAGCGCTGTTAATGAGATGAGATTCGAAGGATAACTGTTGATGAATGTTAAAGTCGACAATCAGTGCTACACGTAGCGGGAGAAAGCAACCAGGTAATGATAATATTCAAAAATTTTGGTAGAAGAAATTCAATACTACTAACAATCAAATTAGAAAATGTACTCAACGAGTTTATAAATGGAGTTAAAGAAATACCTGACATTCTTTACTGAAGGAGTAACCTTTTCAAACCGAAGATAATGGACACGAAGAAACCCAAGTAAATATCGGCCAATTACATGTCTACCAACTATATATAAAATATTGACTTCATGCATAACAAATAAATATATAAGCAGTGCGAAGAATACAATATTCATGACGGCCGCCGAGGAACAAAAGGATGCTGTAAAACTCGCAGGGATGTAAAGAACAAATCATTATCGACTATACGTAATGAACCAGGCACACAATAAGAAAAGGAATATCACGTAAAAACACATGAATACAAGAAAGCTATGACTCAACCCACCACACACATGGGCTTATTCAGATTTTACAACTAATATAAAATACAACCCAGTAATTGAAACTATTTTGAAGACAGTAATGGAAGACATGGAGAAAAACACTAAAACTAAATATGAAAAACCAGAGATAAACAACAGATCCAATCCCAAATAAACGTGGCATTTTCCAAGGTGACTCATTTAGGCATTATGGTTTTGTCTGTCATTAAACCCCACTGTCGCATATGCTTACCGAATAAACATTACGGATTTAAAAATTAAGGACAATAAGTGGGATGTCACACAATTTCTCAACCCTATCTTCATGGATGATACTAAAGTTATATGCTTCACAATTTTGTTCAAACTAAACAGTTTAATCAATACTACATTGAAATTGAGTCAAGATATCTGCATGGAGTTTGGAGTAGACAAGTGTAAGACGATACCATATCGAAAAGGTAAGGCTACGCAGCAGAAGAGTTTCCAGCTAGATGATTGGAAATAGGATGGATAGTAAGGATGAAACGAAGTATAACAAAATATTTAGGATTCTCACAAGCTGCCTGAATTTGAACATAACAGTACATGAAAGAAAAATTGATAGATACACTACAAGAAAGCGACTAAACACTCTCCTCAAGACGCAAACTAAACGGTTAAAGCAAGATACAGCAATAAATAAATATGCTATACCAGTACTGACAATTCATTCGGAATCATTAAAATGGACACAGACAGACATCCACGGCTGGAAATATAAAAAAAAAAAAAAAACTCGACTTACACTTACAAACACAGAATGCATATCCTAAATCAGCAATAGAGATATTGGAACACTTCAAGAGAACAAGAAGGACGAGGCCTAATGATCTGAACAATTATATTATAAACAAACTAGAAATTTAAGAAAAATTTTTTTACAAAGAGCAAACCAATCAACACTGCATAGGGCTGTGGTGCTAGTGAAAATCATTAACTCCACTCAATATAGCAAACGAAAAGTTCAATCTACAAGGGAA
>JAMZAV010005010.1:0-104491 GCA_024449915.1 Sweltsa coloradensis
ACAGGTGTTAAAATTTTTAAGCTTATTTGGTTCTTCAGTTGTGATTGTTGTGCATTATAGATCCAAGTTTGCACTCCTTTTTGGTGACAACAGATCACATCGTCTAAACCTATCGTCTAAACCGTGATGTTTCTGTTGGTAAATCAGTTCTTGAGAAGGTGTTTTTCATTCCGTCTTATTCAGTACTTACTGCTTCCATGTTTGTCATATATATATATCAAACACCCTTTTCCAACATTCGTCGGGTCGGGGGGTGACGAGTCACCAGTTTCTCGGGCTATCTTCTAGTGCTTGCTAGCCAGGCTCAGCACCCCTCATCTTCTTCCTCGTTTTCTTCCATAACCGGCATTTCTAATAATTCTCTCCACTTCTTCCTGTCCTCCCAGAGTCTTTCTTCATTAACCCTATCCCATGTTTTCCCTCTTTCTTCGACGCTTCGCGTTATTTGGTCCCGCCATCTATCTCTTGGCCGGCCAACTCTTCGTACTCCCCCACATGTACGTTCAAATTCTCGTCTTGGGATTCTGTCTTGCTTCATTTCATCTTACATGTTTATACCACCTGAGTCTTTCTCTTCCTATTTTATCTCGTAGACTTTCCACTCCTAATTTGTTTCTTGTTGTTATGCTTCGTACCTTGTCTAGTTTTGTTAAGCCCACCGCACTTCTTAGGAATTTCATCTCTGCTGCTTGCAGTCTGCTCTCTTCCTTCCCTCCTATTGTATGTCACTGATGCATATGACAAAATTGGGGAAAGTTACATTTTGTATAATATCATTTTACATCTGTTTGATATTTCCTCTTTCCATAGTAGTTTTCGTACGCTTTGGTAGAATTTGTGTGCTAATATGATTCTTCTTGATTTTTCTGCTGTTATTTTGGCATCCTTTGTCAGAATACTTCCCAGGTATTTGAATTCTTCTGCAATTGACAGCTCTTCTCCACGTAGTACGTAGTGTTACTTTTTTTCTGGTTCGGTTTAATTTTCTTGGTTACTATAAACATCTCACTCTTTTCAATACTTATTTCATGTTAAATTCCTGTGTTTCCTCATTCCACTTATCTATACTTTCCTGGACTTCTTCAATGGAATCTCCCCATCTCACTATATCGTCGGCAAATATCGTCTTTGACATTTTGCTTTCGGTTGGTTCTACTTTCTTAGTATGGCATCCATTACAATGGCAAACAGTGTAGGAGACATCACACTGCCTTGTCGTAGACCACTGTTTATTTCGAACCAGGTCGTTCTACCCAGTGGTGTTTGTACGCAGCTCTTGCTTATGGAATATGTACTTTGGATTCTTGCCACTAGACTCTTTTCCACTCCTGTAGCTTTTAGGCATTCCCATACTTTAGCTCTTGGGGCACTGTCATATGCCTATTCTAGGTCCAGGAAGACTATGTACATTTCTTCTCCTTGTTCCCATTTTTTTCCCCATGATTTGTCTGAGTGCAAATATAAGGTCAATGGTTTAGCGGCCAGCTCTAAACCCATATTGTTCCTCTCTCATATTTGGTTCAACTTGTTGTCGTAGTCTCCGATCCAGTATTTTCTCGTATATTTTTGCACACTGGCTCATCAGGGTGATTCCTCGATAGTTTCCACATTTATTCTTATCCCCTTTCTGAAGGTTGGTACTATGATTCCCTTCCCCCAGTCCTCTGGCACTTCTTATTTCTCCATGCTGCACTGATAACTCTCCACATCCAGTCTATGCCCGTTCTCCCCCGCTGCCTTAATCATCTCTACTACTATTTCGTCTTCTCCTGATGCTTTTCCATTTTCCATGTATTTTACTGCTTCGGCTACTTCCTGTCTAGATATTGCATTGTTGTAGTTTCTTCAATTGTTTCCTCATTGGTACTTGTGTCGTTTTCTTCTGTTGGATCCGTTTCTTGGGTTTGGTTAGGATTATTATCAGTAGGCTTAGTCATATTTAGTAACTTTTGAAAGTAGTTTTTCCACATGTTTTTCACTTTGTTTGGGTCAGTAACAAGTGTTCCAGTGTTATCGGTCAAATATCTTGTCATATCTCCTTTAATAAATATAAATATATAAATATAAATATAATATATAATAAATAAATTCGTATTTAGTGTCTACCCACTCAGTCATATATAACCAGGGCTCGAATTTTAAAATATTTAGCACGGGTGAGTGCTCTTGTAAATTTACTAGTCCGAACCACTACTAGTACAGTACTACTATAACTTAAATACGTAATTTCGTAATAATAATTAATTACGTAACATTTGGCTACACTTTACAAATGGACCATGTTTATCTCCTACGTTAGATATCTCACAAACAGAACAAAACATCGAATTTAGTTGTTGGTCAAAACGTAGCCACGCGTGTTCTATTAGCCAGCGTTCTTGAAAAAGGCGCACACGATTCATCTCATATTTTGCATTGTCTGCAGTAGGATTAGGTTTATGTTTCTTGTTTGGGTTATCAACTCCTTGTAAATACCGCCACATATTTGTTGACCGCGTAGTTTGAAACGTAATGTACGCAATTTATGTTACGGCTCACCAAAAAAAATCACTCGCCCACCGGGGCGAGTGATTTCCAAAAGTTACTCGCCCGCGCAATAATACACTTGCCTCGGGCGACCGGGCGAGCGTTAAATTCGAGCCCTGCATATAACTGATTTTCAGTGGGGGACAGTAAACCAAAGCGACCAAGCCAACCCTGTAGGCCCCGACGCAATCGATGAGTGAGCGATAATTAACCAAAAATTGATATTTTTTCAATTGGAAATATAGCAATCAGTGGTATGGACAGTGCAAACACCCGAGGATCAACGCCAGAATCAACAAAGCCGATTCAGAACAACTTTGAATTTATTATGTTCCTCGTTGCTAGGACGGCTCCAAAGTCACCGTTTACAAATTCCTAAGACAGACTTAAGTCCAAATCAGAAGTTAAAAAAACTTCTGACTTAAGCGGGAATCGAACCCTGGAACTTCTGCATTGGAAGGAGAGACGCTTATAACAAGACCAACGAGCTACACAAATGTTTCCTTAGCAAATGCTGGTTTCACATGAGCTGTAGTTGTGGCGACGGGATTTTGTTTTTTAAACATGGCGCTCCTACTCCACTTCAGGTTAGCCGTTGGTACGGAATGATACCTGATCTCCTTCATCACTCGTGATCCAGCCTTTTGGCAGCTATCACAGAGTAAAAAATGATGGGTCCTATAGCCACTTTTTTTTAAATGATCTTAGGTAAGTAGTTAAGATTTCACATGTTGTTAAAAATCAAAATTAGTTTGTTTATTAATTTCTTCTGGCTGGGTCAGCTTGGGTTTTTAAAGAGAATTCTTCCACTTCTTTCTATTCTCCCACAATTGTCAAATTGTACATCTCTTCCACAACTTCCCAGCTCTCTACTCTTGCCTATGGAAATCTTTCTTGGCCTCCACATTATTTGATCCATTCCTTTTTCATTATTCTCTTGAGCACAAGCCTCCTCTCTTCCAGCATTTGTTTTACATGTCCAAACCGTCATCCATCCTGTCATTCAACTTTGCTACACCCAATGGTCGTTAATAATAAACACTGACAATCTGTGAGTTGAGGGCAGTTCATGTATTCTTGCTTGATAGCTACGCCCAGTTTCATACACATCAGATTCTTCGTGGGCGAATGAATAGCGACTTGTGATATGGGATGTATGTACCATTCCCTTTCAATTGTGCTAACTAATTCTCTTATCAATCTTGGCAGTTGTTTACGAGCCTATTATCAATCTCAGCAGTTGTTTACGAGCCGCTCATATATTTCATACTCGCTGTGTTCCTTTCATTTTGTTCACACCCAAACCAAATTAAGTTTGGATACATATTTCCTTATTCAGTACTGTCCATACAACGTTACATGGAAATCTGTGATGCGTGTCTAGTGCCTTTGGTGCATTAGTCGTCCTTATTCCATTGGCACTTCCTTCCAACTCTTGAGTTTATAAAAACAAGTTTAAAATTCAGTTTAAAATGTGTGATGAACTACCTGGTTGTGTAGTAAGTAATCTTATTTTCAGTCAATCATTCCATTCAGTGTTGACCATTTGTGTAGTATCGTCAGTGCGATATTGGGGGGGTGTCCCAAAGCTTTATTTTGCTGTAGTCGACTAGCCTAGTCGGAACTAATTCAACAATGATCAACAACGGCAGTGACTTTGCAATCATGCATCAGTGTAACTGCGAGTCAGCAGACTATTGTTAAACAATTGGGATTTGATAACAGTTTCTTGATCCATTTGCTAACTTCCGTCAAAATCTTGAGTTCACAAAAGGTAGTCTCCATCCTCGGTGACAGTTTTAGACAGCAATTAATTCCAAATCATTCAAACTGGTGGTGCTGTACGTAGCTATGGTAATCTAAACTGACACCACCTATACTCATGTAATATTTGTTTTCAACTTTCATAAAGTAATGATGAAGTAGCATATTCAATAACATCCTACGAAAACTACGCCATTAAAGTCTGTGTGTGAACAACTATTCCGGTACAATATAAATTTAAGGATGTCCAACGCTTGGTAGCTCACGACTGATAGTCCTGACCGATAAATATTGAATTAGAAATTAAATTGTCAATGTCGATCAATAATCATTTATCCTTGTTTGTAATGTTCTTTCTATTATAAAAGTAATAGAGGGTATAATTAATTGGCAATGTCAATCAGTCCCTTCCGTCCAGTGGCAAGCACTCGCCCCTAAACCACGCCCTCTCCTAATGCGACCTGAACTCCCATAAAGACTCAGAAACTATAATGTACACAAGCAAGTCAATTTACACTTCCCGACAGTACTTTCCACCAAACCATACCTCCCCAATCTTGTTCTCTACATTCTGCTGGAACTTCCACTGACGATCCCTCTGCCTCTATTAGTCCCTCCTGTAACCTATTGTGGATGCCCCTCTAACCCCTACTTCCCCTGACCGATCTATCCTGTCCACCCCCTCCACCCGTTCAAGAACCCCCACCCAAATACACTAACATAGCAAGTAACATTTGCGTATGTCTTCTACCATCCCCCACATCTTCCTCCCACCCCTACAGCCTAAATCTCCCCTGACCCTCTTTGCTGCCCCATGGTTCTCCTCCCCTATTAGGGATCCCATGCTGCCGCCCCATATACTCCAAGGTAGGCCTATCTAACTCAGGGTGTCTACAAATTTCACATTTAAATTCACTGACTTTTCCAGATGGATATTTATATTTTTAAGACTTCAAGGCTTAGGCCTACTGAGAATATTGCAACCATTGCCTCATAGCTTGATCTAAACCCACTGCTGGCTCATAACATATTATGTACTACTTCCCTTCCTAGCTACCTCTAACACCTGCTCTCCCCCCCCCCCCTCAACACAAATCCTCTGCCAACATCATCCCCAAGTACCTTTTTAATAGAAACTGAATTACTGAATTAATGACAATCAATTGAATTAATTAAATAAATAAATATTGTATTTAGAGTCTATCCACTCAGTTATATAACTGATTTTCAGTGGGGGACAGTAAATCAAAGCGACCAAGCCAACCTTGTAGGCCCCGACGCAATCGACGAGTAAGCGATAACCAATCAAAGATCGATATTTTTAATAGGAAATATAGCAATCTGTATGTGGTATGGACAGTGCGAACACCGCGGATCAATGCCAGAATCAACAAGGCCGATTCAGAACAACTCAGAATTTATTATGTGCTTCGTTGCTAGGACGGCTCCAAAGTCACCGTTTACAAACTCTTACGACAAGAACTGATGGACTTAAGTCCAAATCAGAAGTTAAAAAACTTCTGACTTTGGCAGGAATCGAACCCTGGACCTTCTGCATTGGAAGCAGGTAGGCTAACCACAAGACCAACGAGCCACACTATAATTATAATTATATAAAAATAATTGATCAGTGATCGATAATCGACACTAGGGCCTACGTGACTTTTTATATTACCAATGGTTATCGAATCGTTTGTACATATATAGACCGTTAATTGATATCCGTATTCAAATTATTATACTCGCAAATGTGCAACGGGGTTGTCAGTGGAAAATGGATAATTTACAGCTATAAGCTAGAGGTAGAGACTATAAAAATAAGATCTAATCAAAACAACTGATACTAAACTAACATAACACTAACAGTTGGAGTGACAGAAGAGTGGGGTGGAAGAAATGAGCCTTAAAGATGCATCAAGGGAGTTGAAACAATGAGGAAGCTTTGCAATTACTTGTCGGAAAGATCTTGGACAGGGTGAGGATTAAACGAGGAAAAGAATATCGAAGAATGTCTAATGAAAAGCACGAGGACGGCGACGATTCCAGGTGAGAATTAGAAGCAGCGGAGAAAGCGCGGTGCGGTTAGAGCATTGGTTCTAAGAGTATCACTAAGGGACATGGGTTCGAATCCTGCATAATACACGGAGTTGTGTAATTGTTCATCATCCTCGTCTGTCGATTGCTCATTAGTCGCTCGTATAATATCGAACAGAACAATTATTGCACGAATACTGATGTCAAGTAACAAAATACTGATCTATAAATTTATACGTTGAATCTATGTAATTAACTAACACCCTGCATTTTGTAATTGCAGATGAAAAGTAGCTGCAGTAATTACATTGTGGCGCGCACCATCTAGATTCTCTTTTCAACCAAAGTATTATAGCACAAAAGCAAATATATTGTACCGGTTCTAGAGTCAATAGCAATGTCAGTGCGGTAGCAACAGTGGCGTATCCAAGGGGGGAGAGGGGGGACAAAACCCCCCTTTTGAAAAAAAAAGTGTAAAGAGAAAATAAAATAACTACAAATTACCATAGGACTAAAAGAGGATTTTAGTAGATACAAAGTTGGTTATTTTGATGCTTTAAAACTCACAGATTTTCACCAAAATGACCTTGAAAGAGAAAACTTTTAGATTAAAGGATTTTTGGATGAGCGAAGCGAAGACTTCAATTTCACCGACCCCCCAAAAAATTTAGCTCGGGTTTTTTTTTTTTTTTTTTTTTTTTTTTTTTTTTTTTTGTTTGTATTTTTGTCTGTTTGTTCGCTCTCTACCGGGCAAACGGCATATGCGATCTTGATGAAAATTTGACAGGACCTTCGAAATCTCTGAACTTAGACTTGCTACGTTTTTGGGTACAATCGAAGAAATATTTCTCATGAATATCGTACTTTTACGATTTTTTTCGATTTTTAGTGCGATATTTTCGTGACATTTGGGCCGATTCTGACCAAACGGGTGGGGCTACAATGTTCATATTTCACATGGACATTAAGGTTATGGTGATGTATTGCTTTTTAAAAGAAAAAGTTGAAAAAGTTAGCCAGAATCTATAGAAATAAAGCTTTTAATATAAGTTTTTTGATTTTTTGTGCGATATTTTCGTGCCATTTGGGCCAATTCTGATCAAACGGGTGGGGCTACAACGTTCATATTATACATGGACATTAAGGTTATGGTGATGTAGTACCTTTTGAAAGAAAAAGTTGAAAAAGTTAGCCAGAATCCATAGAAATAAAGCTTTTAATATAAGTTTTTTACGGTAAATAATACCAATTGACAAGAAACAAAAGAAACTTGACAACATTCACCTACAATGCGTAGACAGCAAAACAAAGCACTTGCAAAAGTAAAGATATCCCACGCAAACTAAAAACTTTAAAAAGCTCATCCATCAACGCGGCGGGACTTTAGCGTTTTCCTAGTAGTAGATAAAAAGTTGGTTTGATGCTTTAAAACGCACAGATTTTCACCAAAATGACCTTGATAGAGAAAACTTTTGATTAAAAACAGGATTTTAGTAGATAAAAAGTTGGTCATTGTGATGCTTTAAAACGCACAGATTTTCACCAAAATGACCTTGAAGAAGAAAATTTTTCTGGGCTTCCCCCACTTAGCCTTTGGCACATCTATGAAAAAATTGATTGAACCCCTCCTTTATGAATTCCTGGATACGCCACTGGGTAGCAAGCCTTGGCAGAGGAGAGACGTGGGATACTAGGGGTGTAGAGTTCAGTGTTAGTGTAGAGTGAACTAGGAGAAGTATTCTTTCATGATAGACAATCATTTACGTTACTACAACGTGGTCAAAACTAGGAACGTCAAACAATATATGCTTAGCTGCCAACTATCAATGAAATTGATAAATAATCATTAACTAGAAATATAGTGCTTTCAAGGTGGTGGGTAATCATAGCTAGAGTAGTTTAATACATAGATCTACATGGATTGATAAAAACAAAAGTGAAAATGCATCTAAATAAATAATTTTTAGATAAGGAATCAGTCAAAAAGTCGAAACAAATCTATTTCAGTATTACTGGATCAATATAGGAAAGAATGCAAAAGATTAAAACAAATAAAAATTAAATTAGCAGATGATAAAGAGTAGCAAATTTGCTTTATTTTTGGTTTGGTACCTATTATTCAGGGCTCACTTTTGATCAAAAATAAATGTTGTTTGACATCCCTAATTAAAACTACATAATTGGATGGCTGGATTAAATTCTGAGGGAAAATAGAATGAATTAAGTGATAGGAGCTTGGTATGGGATACTCCACTGCGTACCTAACGCGACGCGAGCTAGTATGAAGAGTTTGTTCTCGGCAATGCTACAGGTGGCTAAGTGAACCTAAACTAACACCGCCTATACTTCCTTGTCGTTCAAGCTGACCTAACTGACAGTAATGTCGCCGCGGAACCCAGCACCGTTATTAACGCACTGTGGCCGATACAAAAAGGGCTATCGTATTGTAAAGACAACAATACCTTCTGTTGCCACCTCTGACGGAAGAGAAACGTGCAGGGTGAAAGTTCATTACTTCAAGATACAAACTTGGCTAGATTTATAGATTGAAAGACAAATTTTGTTACCTGGCATCTGTATTTGTGCAATTGTAGTATGTGTGGTGTTGTTGACATTATTCTAAAACTCCCTAGAACTATGGAATGTACGTAATGGCATGAAGACTAAATTGTAGACATCATAGTAGGAAATGGATACTGGATGGAAAGGGTAGGTCAAGCTAATATAAGATGGAGATTTTAAAACTCTAATATTGACTCTAATACTGTCTATTAATTCACAAATTCTCGTGATTTAGTAAAATAAAAAAAAAAGAATTTAGACATTTTGATTATTTTAGAATGGCAAAGATGGGCAAGATAGGTACACGAAGATCAGGGCAGAACTGGGAGAGGAGAGTTTAAACTAAAAGCTGCGAACATAAAGACTGTTGTGCGTAACTAAAAAGCTCCGTTCCTACCCAATACTGAAGATATGCACTCTTCTTTAGAAGTAGAGTAGAGATATTGCAGCATTGTCAGAATAATCAAAGAGTGATGAATTTAGACAATTTTCCTCAAGTTAAAAATTGCAAACATGTTTTGCTAATTTCATAATGTCAAATTACTCATAAACATTAATTTTAACCTTTGTTCTACCAGAGCAGCATTCAACATGGCCGGTTGCATTTCTGTGTGATTAATGTGAAAGCATTTACCGATAAGTCTTTTCAAGCCAAAGTGTGTTTTTAAATAAGTTCTCAGCAAGTTTTTACTTTATCTGTACTGTTACCTAGGTGCAAAAACAACGGTTTTATTTTACAACGATTTTTGTTCTTCAAACTAGAGATTTAATCTTTCATGTGTAGATAGTAGTTTGCGACTTGCGTACTATAGATTAGCCTTGCGTGAAACAAGATTGGGTTTGGATATGCTCATATTCAGTCTGGCTTTAGTTATGCCTACTAGGGCTTAAGAGAGTATAGGACATGCGTTTTAGGCAAATTGCTGTTCGCTCGTCCGACTGACACCACAGGTGTTTGACATTTTGAACATATGTCACAAATGTGGAAATATAGGGCTCTGCAGTAACACATTTACAAATTTTGTTTTACAAATAATTTATAAAAAATAAATTAGTTTTCACGAATTTTGATTTTGTTAAAAACTCCAAAATTGACCATATTCGGGATTTTTTTCTGGCTGACTAAGACAAAATTTTGAAAATCTATGACCACAGGGCTGTCCATGTATGCTTTATTGACAATTTTGCCAAGTTTCATATACGTCGGATGCATCTTGGCCGAGCGAATAGCTATGTGCCAACTGCCAAATGTGTCCCATTCCCTCTTAAACTTATAATTGTTTAAATATATGTTTGTTAACACCTTTGGCCCAATAAATAATATAAAAATTAATAAATTAATTTGTATTTAGAGTCACCCACTCAGTCACAGAACTGATTTTCAGTGGGGGACATAAAATTTAAAGCAGACTAAGCCAACCTTGTAGGTGCCGACACCATCGACAAGCGAACAATGACCAACTAGAGACCGGCATATTAAGTAGGAAACACCGATCAATCAAGCTGGACACGATTCCACCCGCAGACAGCACCAGAATCAGCAAGGTTAATTTGAAACAACCATAGAATTTATTCCATATTCCATATTATTATTTCATATTTTTTCCATGTCGCCTCGTTGCTAGGACGGCTCCAAAGTCACTGTTTACACATTCCTAAGCCTAGAACTGATTGAAAACCCAAATCAGAAGTTAAAAAACTTCTGCCTAGAGCAAGAGTCGAACCCTGGACCTTCTGCACTAGAAGCATAGCTTCTAGCCACAAGACAAACGAGCCACACTAATAATATTGTGCAGTGTTTTTATTTCTCTTTAAAATCTTGATAATTTATCAATTTCGGTGTTTTACGCAAATAAAACTTATTTCAGACTTTAGCAGTAGCCTAATTCAATTTTGTCATTTCCTGGTATAGGCTACATTTACTAGGTAATTCATGCTAATTTTGAAAAATAAAGTACGTATTTGCACATATTTAGGTTTTAACGTCAATTGCGAATTACATACCACTTTGCACCACAAAACGAAAAGAGTCTTTGGAAAGAAAATGTACAAAATGTTTTTGTTTGGCCTGGAAAGACTTGAGATAAAAACTTGTTAATTCACCACACACTAACGACCATCCATGTTGAATGGTGTTCTCGGTAAAGCTGAAGTAAAACTTCATGCTAGCGAAGTAATATTTGCCAGTGCCCACTTAGAATGTAAAGCTGAAGTAAAACTTGTAAAGCTGAAGTAAAACTTCATGCTAGCAAAGTAATATTTGCCAGTGCCCACTCAGAATATATTTGATTGGGGTATTGTCATGTTTATTTATTTAACATCGACTTGTTCAGTTATAAAGAAGAGATGGACTATGTACAAAGTAGGAGAGGAGTACTGATCATAATGTGTAGGCAAGTTGTCAAGGGAAGAGGGCAGTGTACTTTACGAGGGGGGGGCTTTCATGGACCCGAGGATGATGGGGGGGGGGGTAATGAATAGTCTGGAGGAGAGGGAGGTGATGAGGGGTAGGGTACTGGTCACTCACATCAGGGGTGCAGTAGGAGGGTGATGATGATTTATGTTGCTTAACAACATTAACGTCTATTAACCCGAGATAAGTCTCACATGTTAGTTAAAGTTTGTTCGGTCTAACGGTACCCATGAAGATCTAGAATTCCTCCAAAGAGTTAAGTGTCTTTTTGTGCGACTAATAGTATAAATTGCTATTCACAAGGAATTCTAGGAAGTAGATTACTCCACGCGGAGTTGAAAAACTTCGTTGACCAGCCACAATCTGAAATTCGAAGATTCAGCCAAGAGGGTGGCTAAAAGAGTTCGGAACTACAGTATATAGAAATGGGTTTCCTGAGATAATTGGCAGCCGAATACAAGAAAATATGAATGGAAACCACAACGTATTGTGAGTTGTGACCAACAAAGGAGACAATTTGTTGTAAAGAGATGAATGTTACCTTTCGATGGGCAGCGTTAGACCGAACAAACTTTACATTAGCACGTTTTGACCGCATAAACTGTTGTTGGCAAAACTACTAAGTTGACTAGATTGACTACGAGGAAATAATGAATCTGATATTGATATCTTCTGTATTTACTGCTATGATGCCACGGTATTGCGCAAGACAGTGGAAGATTACATACAAAATATAACGTGTTATGATGCACCATGAAGTTGAAACTTGCAACTAAAGTTAGTACTACACTGTACATTGTGAATAAAACATGTTTTATTAAAAATAAACTTTGAATGTATTTCAAGGTTCAAGGTCGCACCCGCGTTCTAAGTGACCGGGCATCTAGAAAGGTCAACGGTTATTTGGTGAATTTTGACATTACTTCAATTTGTGTAATAGGTTCACTTCACAAAGATATTTTAAGAAGGTAGATTAAGATAGAAAACTTGCAAATGAGTAATATAAAGTTACCAGCCGTTTTATAAAAACTCTATCAAAATGACTACCTGTGACGAAACGTGTGGGAGAAAGCAGAATGGGCTTGTATGGTGGTTAATGAGGGGAGGGTACTAGGGATACCGGGAGTGGGGGGATAAGTCTAGGATGCGAGAGTACAGTAGCAATACCGGAGAAGTCTGGGTCAGGTCTGAGGTTCCGTAGCCGGGTGGACGAGTGATCGTAGGGTTCTAATAGTTGAGATGGCACCGAGGAATGGATGCTGAAGATTTTGTTGCTCAACGTCTCATATTAAAGGGGTATTTAACCGCTAAACTCAAAAAATGTATTTCATTTAGGCTAACTAGTAATGAATTTAGCAATTAACAGAAAAATTATTGGGGCCACCATGACCTCCCAAAAAATTGTCAAACATGACATTTTTCGAGCTAGGTCATATCGGCAAAAATCTCCCATAAGAAATAACATGGGGACGATCTTTATGCTCAGTGATCTTGGAGGATTTTGATCTAAAAAAATATTGACCATTATTGACGTACTCGACAGCCTTTTCTTTAAATTCTCTATATTTTGTTTTGTAATTTGGGCAAGTAGTTCGGTCAAAATAAGCTGATTACCAAGATAGGGTGTGATTTTGGAATGCATATTTTTGCGTGTTTGAGGGTATATTTGGGCACAGTTTCAAGACACGATGTTATAAAGGGGCATTTCAGATTGGTACTATGCTCTAGTATCTTTGTGGACCAAAAAAGAAGCAGGTTAAAGCCGATTTAGGAAATTTTCCAAAACACCAATTTTCGCCAATTTCTGGATCCAAAAAATTAAAAAATTCGTGTTAAATCACAGTTACAAGATATAATTTTTTAAACAGTCATTTAAGTGTAGTATTGTGCTATAGATCACGTGGTAAAAAAATAATTTGGGGGTTTTTAGCCCCTTTCTTGCACTAAAGGTATTTGAGACGATGGGTGTGATAGACAATTACAAAACACCCATGCCTTGTGCAGGATTCGAACCCACGTCCTCGTAGAGCCATACGCTTCGGACCAGCGCGCTAACTGATGAATGAACACAACCGGGTGTGAGGGCATGACGGGGTAGATGATCAGGGACTGCAAGGTGTGAATGGGTAAGAACGGAAGCAGAATAGTCACTAGAAGACGGGGATTGAATTACCTACATGTTTGAGAATTGTTTCAAGATATTTTCAGATCTTTTAGAAAGATTTGTGCTGAATGTACGAAAAAGAGGTAGTGTGTACGTCAATAGAAGAGCAAGACAGTTCAAGAGGAAATGTAGGGGCATACAGGCCGAGGTTAATGCTAACTGTTAGGGAATTGATTTGATTGATTTTTGTTGCCCAACGTCTATTAGAACAATATTGCTATTCGAGACTCTAAACACAAGTGGTTATAGATGACAGAGGATAACTACAAAAGAACTAGGCCTTACCAGAGTCGATAAAGAAGTTTCCCCGTTGGGGAGGTCCTCCAACTCCCTATACCGCCCTGGGTTAAATAAAAAGTCGGTTTTTGGCGTTTGGAATCTAACGTTCCGCGCGACATCTGTGTGACGATTGATGGAACTACTTCAATAAAACTACGTCACTTTTCTACTAGTAGTTAGCAGTCGATGACGACAAATGGCGGAAACGTCAAAATATTAAATACGATCGAATGTTGGCGAATGTTTTGGAGTAAAGCAAACTATCTTTATTGATGAGGATATTTCTGATGGAGTAGACCTAAGCTTAGGACCTAGGCCGACAATATGTATTGTTCAAGATTTCGATTTGAATGCCAAGGGCGTACTTACGTCTGAAAACTGTATTGTAGCCTTGAGCCTAGGCTACACTTACGTCCGTTAGGCTTGAACAAGACATATCTCAAATTATTTCGCACGAAAATGTCAGTGACGCCTGCGCAACACTTTAAAGTACAATAATAAATCAAAAGTAAATCGTTTTAAAAGACTAGGGCCCAGGGCTAATATGATTGAAATAAAATTGAAGTTTGACGTTTCGTCTGTTATTTGTTGATATCAGCGTCACTGCACATCGATAATCTACTGACCGTATTTAGGGTCAAGTTTGCTTTATTGTTTATTATAAAGCCGCCCTCCAGCCGCCGAGCGTTAAAGATCCCGTTTTGACCTTCGAGTAAGGGACCTCCCCAAGGAAAACTTCTTTATCCCCTCCCTAGAAAAAGAATCAAATTGTATTAGGTTGCACGGCTTGGAAAATCCCTTGCAAATTTTGAAGGGAATTTTGTAGGATTAGTAATTGAATTTTGGCTTTAGACATAAAAAAAGAAACCAAAATAATAATTTTTATTATTTGGGTTCAAATTTTGTGACTGGAAATGCCCTTGCTTAACAATTTTGAGGATGAAAATTGTACCTTACAGCTCTCCCCTATCTATGCAAGGCTATGAGGACAGAGGGTGAATAAGGGGCCCCCTTTGCAAAGGGCACGGGTTTTAGGGGCACCCGCTGTGCGATTTCGCAACCCACGGTGTCACTACCTACAGCCCCTGCGCCCAGATCGTATGAGCCACCGTGGACGGCTGAGCGTAGCAGGAAGGTGCAACTAAGGGAAGAGATTGAAAAGCCTGGTGGACGGGAAGAAGTGGAGACACCCAGCCTGGCTAGCAGCCTACTAGTCTAGCTCAAGCTACGGGGACCTACTCGTGTTGGAACCGGGTGTTCGTCATTACGTCATAAAATCTAGCCATCGTTGAAGATGAACAATAACACAAAAATCCATTTCTAATGCTCACAACAAAGAGTGTTGTATAGGGAACCCAACAGCTGACCTGGCTGGCGACTGCACGATTCTTGTAGAGATAGGTAGATACAATCATATACTACATAGCAAGAAGAACATCAAACTGTTTCGTGTTGTTTCTATCTATCTCTACAAGAACTCTGCAGTCGCTAACCAGGTAAGTTGTTGGGTTCCCTATACAAAACCCTTCTTTGTAAGCATTAACCGAGCCGTTCGGCCACACCAATAAAAATCCGTTCCTACGAGATTCAAACCAATTAAGATCTGTACTGCGGTCTACCTACTACTTCATCTGCAGGTTGTTTTAAAAGTATCTCGTAACTTAACCCACCTGCACCCATAAGCGGACTAGTCCGCGAATCATAGCCTGGCCACGGAAGCCATAAGCGGACTCGTCCGCATTTACGCGCGCTTCCATTCAAACTGCAGTAGTATCAGCTCCTATATGCCAATTGTTGTACTTTTTGCTGCATTTCCCGCGTCAAACATTTAGTGACATCTAGTTGTGTTCTTTGGTACTCTAACGGCAAAAACTTGAAGCTACAATCGACTTTGTTATCACGGGGAACTTTACGCGCCTGTTTACTGTAAATAATGGCAGATTCGGAATAAACCCAAAGCGTCGTTTCTCGGCAAAAACAATCCTAAATAGTCCAATTTTTTAATGTTTCTTGGATCAGATTTCAGTGATATTTGATGGTAAAGGGTTGTGATTTTAATCGTATGCGTAGACCGGTGCAGATATAGGCCTAGTAATTTGAAAGTGACAGCGAGAAGAAATGTGCGTTGGTGTGCGTGGGAGTAACATTGAGGTTAGGAATGGGCGTGATCACGATCGCGAGGGTCGTACTCGTAGCCCTACAAATTCGTGTATTGTTAGATGTGAACAGGCCTAGGCCTAGAAATAATGCTACGGTAATAATAAGTGATAGTGACAGTGATGATGTTGATTACGTTGTTCACTACGCTGCAACTTCGATGTGCAGAGGGCAAAAGTGCGCGGTTTCCGAGGGGCGCGCTAGCATTTTGGGGCGCTGGTCCGGATGGGTTAACATGTATCAATTCATGGATTTAAAATTTATACAGTGAACCCTTTTTTGTACCAACTCTGAATGAAAAACTATTAAATTTACTATATGATTCAAACCGTTGATGAAGTTTATTTTTACATCATATTTAGCATCCGTTCTAGTTGGCATAAAAAGGGGTTTACTGCACTACAATTGAAAATATAAGCGTAGATGATTCTGAAATCAGCTTACCGTAGCGATCTGCTCGGACGCTGCTCGTGCGGACCAGCCTAGGAACGGAACGGACATCAGTCTTGCGGTGGGCGGAGGAGACCGGAGATGAACATGCTTGGTGGGCGGAGCTTCATCCAGTGACCAGTGTCGTACGCCAGCTAGAAAGAAGAAGAAGTCTAATTAACAACTTTTATACATTAATCAAACTGCTTATAATGATTGCTACTACTTTTAAATCAAGAGACCAAATTATTTTGTAAATCTGTTAATCTGACATGTGATGTGAAAGGTAGGACAATTAATTGTTGAAACTTCAATACTGAATTTAAACTTTATAGCTTTTGCCTCTTAGATGTTAACTTTGAACATTGAAATCAGTGAGACGAGGTCTTGGGTTTTGATTTTCAGCAAACTCTATAGACTATAGGGTTTAACCAAGGCCAAGCACAGCTGATATTTCTCATCTCTACCCTAAACATTGCAACTTAAAATTAAATTTCATTCAGGAACAGAACCAGCAGTGTGTGGAATCATTTCAAAATAAACAATATCATAATATATTAATTATTAATAGTAAATAAAACAATTATCTTACCTCATCTATTTGACGGTGGCATCTCCTTCAATGACGAAGTGTCTGCGGAGAAGTCTTGAGCCAGGCTGGACAACTGAGATGTTGATTGCAGAGTTGTACGAGATAACTTGGTACAGACGAAGTACGAGCGAGTGGAGCGTCTTAAACAGGTGTGCCATAACTAGAAAAATAAAATAAAAATTGATTTAATGTTTGTATGTCAGGTAGGAAACATTATTATGCACAGTTAAGAATAAAGGGAGTTTAAATTAAATAAAAGTACAAAAGAAAATAAGCTTGGCCTATTACCGTAGAAAAGTATGTGTAAAACTTTTAATAGGTACATATTTGAATCGAGTTAAATATTCGATCAATTGTCAATGTACTGCAACTATCATGTTTAAATTAAAATGAATTCACCACTCTAAGTACAAATCAATAGGTTGGTGCAGTGTGCAGTTAGTGATGTGTCAAGTTATTACGTTTTATCATACGTGTAAGTACTAGACGTACTAAAAAAAATTAAAATAATAATAATTAACGTTAAAATAAAATAATAACTTATTCCAAATAAAGTTTGAATACGGTGCATATAACGAGTGTAAGCGCGGAACCGCAGTATAAATCCTTGGCAATCAAGTTGTCAAACTGAGGGAAGTTCGTTCCATAAAACATTTTGAAACTTCAGTTCACCCCACAAGAAACCATTTTGTTTAAGTAGAAAATAATTAACTTAAGTTCACTTCCAACAATAAAGTTTGTTTACTGAAAGCAATGATCGTATTTGTTCCAAGGAAAATTAACAAAGAGCAACAAATTAAAAAACCCTGCCTAGTTTTATTGGAAACAATTTAAAACCACAAATGTTACAACTGTTGCAGAAAGAATGCTAAGTTCAGAAGTCTAAGGTTCACTGGTAATTTGTTTGATCTATTACGTACCCAATTTAAAAAAAAGTGAGATTTAAAAAAAAAATTACTTTTGAAGCTTAAGTTTGTATGAACCATAAAATAAATGCATCCATTTTAAAAGTTCTTTCCCGAATTTTGACGGTTTTAAGTTTGCTATAAAGAAAGTTTTAAAAAATATGTCCCACCAGAGAAGTAGATCCCTGGCAATGCTGACGTGTCGGCACAGAAGCTGGAGTTCGGCAACTCGGTTCACAAGGTGGTTGGTTCGAAATGACGTTCGATCTTCGGAACGCAGCGAGTTTCAAGTAGAAGACGTCACCGCCAAACAGTTTGGACTGCTAGAAAATTGAAAAATAAGAAAGTGTTATCACCATTATCATAGGTGGTGTTATATTATCTGAGTCCTTGCCTATAACAGGTCTGATAGCTATAAAATTCCCAATATATATAGGCTAGGGCCTAAGCAACAATGAATTTTTTTTAAAAAGAAAAGCGTAATTGTGCAATGTTCAATTTATAATTAATTATTTTAAGTTTGTTTTGATGTCATTAAATTTTATTATAATACGTTGTGTAACAACCCATTAATTTGAAGAGCATAAACGTGGAAAAATTAAACCCACCAATTTAAACAATTCCTCTAGCGAGTCACAAACCATGAGACTAAGAGCACAATATGCTGGCTGGGCTTAATGTATGCTCTGTTCTACATTGAGTGTCGAGTTAGAAAAGATTCACTCACCGGAGCACTTTCTGGACACTCTTGAAACGCTGGCGTGTCGACGTAGAAGCGTTGAGCCAAGCCGGTCTCTGCGACCCGATACAGACGACCTTCCTTCATGGAGACGAGCGAGGGACGCTAGCTCTGGGCTGGAGCATGGCTGTCAACAATAACAATACACCACATTCATGAATTTATTCAAGTATTTGGGGGTTGGGGGGGGGGGGGGGGTTGTTGACATCTTGGACAAAATATAAATGATACACAGACATAGTATCAATTAAAAAATTAACTTGACACAATCATTGTGTCTTGGCCTTGGCACTGCAGTATGATACTGAGATTGAAAGACTGATTGGATAGGAGATCAGAGAGTATGACATCACTCTTCTAAGTCACTACTTGCAAAACCACATTGAAACAACATTGACTGTGTAATGCCATTGGGAATCGAGCCCAAGACATTGTGCATTGAAAGCAGAACTAGCCCTAGTACAAGACACCAAGAAAGTGTAAGGAAAATTGAAAAAAAAAGTTATGCATAATTATTCAACTATATAATTATTAATTCAAGTGTCAACTATTATCCAAGATAATAAAGTTATTGGCCTAAATTTGAATTAAAACAAAAATAATTGCAATGTTATAGTGAAGTAAGCTCACCTGACTGTCAGACATGATGTGACAGCTGTGGATGCGTCAGCTGATCACCTGGCCGCCTGTCAGTGTCAGCCATGTTGATGTGACGTCACCATCAGCTGATGAGGGATGAGGCGAGCGAGGTGTCCCCCCCCCCCTCCCCCAGGCTGGCTGTATGGGCTGCATTCCTGGCGCTGTAAGATAAGATAACAACTGATGAGAACGACTAACTACAGAACATTGGCATCGGAAGACAACGAGCACTAAAAACAGGGGTACTTTTGCAGTTGGTATGGACCAACTTTTTAACACTGCGATTTTAGGGGAAAAGTAGGTTAGGGGGGGGGGGGGCTCAAAGCGCGTATGTTTTACAATATTATAATAAATAATTAAAACATACGCGCTTCGCCCCCCCCCCCCAACCTACTTTACCCCTTGTTGAGTTGGTCCATACCAACTGCAAAGTACCAAAACAGGAGGGGGGGGGGGGGAGTTGTTCGGCGAGGACATAGGGGGGAGAGGGACTAGGTTTTCTAGAAAAATAGTTGCCATTCACTACGTTTCAAGAAAACTGGAATATTGATTGACATACACGATGTTTGAGCTTATCGCATAGTCACAGTAAAGTGGGCGGATGACAGCGCAGGCTCATGTGGCGTCCGCGTGAATGCGTCAACATCGCGACTTGTAATGCACGGGCTACAAACAAGCCCACTTCACACCGTCTACAACTAGACCAGGGCATAACACACGGGTTACATTCAGGTTGATACTTTGATAACACGTGTTAACTAGGCTTCGTGTTGCTAAACTGGACTCGAATTTATCCAAACAATCAGTTACATATTTATTCACCTGAACAAGATAGTTGATCATCAAAAAGAGAATCATGGGCAATACGCTTCAAGTGCAAAAAATTAATGTATTCTAGGGAAATATTTTGAATTTAAAATAACGCCAGTAAATAATTAATCGTATGCCTAATCAGAAACGATAGGAGTAGAATTTGAGAGAGAGAGGTAGGATGAAGCTACGGTTGAATCAATCTACAGACAAAATAGCTGTTGGCCACGTTGCTGATTTTCAAAATGTCTCCACTGCCCGAGAAAATATTCAAGATTATTAAGAAATATTCTAGTTTTTCACGCCAGATGAATATTACAGAACGGAATGTAAATTCCTGTGGATGAATTTATACTAGAGGATATAGCCGTATAATAATAAGCTAAATGCAATGGATGCCACAGATAAAGTAAGCTTGAATATAGGCAACGAAGCGAGGCCTACCACGCCAATCTAGAGTGGCTGGCGCAGGAAATAACATTTTGAATTTAATATTAACGCCAGTCAAGGATTAATCGTACACAGAAGTGATAGAAGTAGAATTTGAAAGCTATGGGGTAGGATGCACAAAATAAATCAATCTACAGACAAAATAGCTGATGGCACGTTTCTGAATTTCTAACGGTTTCAACGACGCGAGAAAATATTCACAATTATTAAGAAAATTAATATTCTACTTTTTCCTGACATGAGAATTGAACGGAACGTGAATTCCAAAAGATGAATTTATAATGGAGGATATAGCGTAATAATAACTGGGTAAATACAATGGATGCAGCAGATAAAGCAAGATATAATGTAACTAACCTGGGCAATGTAGATTGCAGCCCGGACCGGCGTGGAGCTGCCTGCTTGAAGACTGGCTGACGACTGATACGGGGAAAAAGCACTGCACAATCTCGCTTACGTCATGAACTGTGGCGCAATGACAACTGCGCAGCCTAACTACAAAATAGTCAAGAGCACAATGTAATTTCATGATAATTAAAGTAAAACGTGGATTATTTCTGGGTATTTCGATCATCATAAATAGTATATTACTTTCTGTGTAAATCTAACCTAGAGAGAGTTATCTTTATTTTTAACTGGAGTACGTAGTGATGAAATAGTTTATAAGGTGCAGTGTTTTGACTGATGGAGATGACGTCATCTTCGTGCGAGTTCGGGAGCTCCGAGGTTGACGTTCGTGTTCGTGTCATGTGTTGAGTACCCGCGAACATCATTTGCATTCAAGTTGATTGATATATAAGGTATAAACGATAGGGTTTTGAGTTTACTTTAGTTGATTTAAGAGGCGTCAACTGTATGGCCACATTGCGCCACTCTAGCCTATGATAGGCTAGGGAGGAAAGACCCATTGCGATCCACTGATCCAGTCTTAGGTAGGGAGGGGGAGGAAAGGGAATGTTACGGGGTACTCAAGGCATGGCTCGCTCACTCGTCTAACAACGACTTTGGCGTTTTCCTAGTTATGTATAATTATGTATAATTATCAAAGAGTTGAAAAAATAAACAAAACGTATACTGTTGTTACCATAAGAATACATTATGAAGATATTAGACATGAATGAGCCACGAGAGTGTTTTTTACCACTTGAATATCACATGCAGCAGTTTCTTTCTGCGTTTAGCCGATTTATTTATTAGTTAGGTACTATATCGGCCTACATTAATTTAAATATACATTTCACTTTTTGAACCTTGTAACGGTCATAAGCATTAACTAGAAGGGTGGGGGTGAATTGGCCGACTAATCTGCAATCACCATTATAATTAATTCTTATGACAGTTACAAGTTTCAAAAAGTAAAATGCACATTTAAATTAATGTAGGCCGATATAGTAACTAACTAATAAATAAATCGACTAAACGCAGAGAGAAATTGCTGCATGTGATATTGAAGTTGTAAAAAACACTCTCATATAGCTCATTTATGACAAAAGCTAATACTATCAATAGCAGGGGCCCTATAATGTAAATAATTGAGATGTATGCTTATTATGGCTTTAGCTAGGGATAAGATAGACGTTAACGAAATAAAGAACGAAATAAATATTATAGCCGATCCTTGCAGGCTGTAGCCTCTGTAGATACAGAGAAAGTATGGGCTGTACGGCTGTACCCAAGCAAGCGTTTCTGTCACCATAGCCTGTTACGCTTGTAATGAAAATACGAAATTCTTTGTTCATGTCCCCCAACGATATGTTTTACACTGTGAGTATGCTTTGTACTAAAATATACTACTGGTGTGCGGGTACCAGAAATTTCGGTCAGGTATTTGGGGGAAGACCTAAGCATAAAAAAAATGTACCCGCATCATTGTATCTATATCATGTTTAGGGTTCTGGATTAGATTCTGCAAGACTTACAAAAGAAGAGAAAAAGAAGAGAAAAATAATCGACATTTGAAAGTCGTTAGACAAGTGAGCAAGTCATGTGTTGAGTACCCGGTAACATTCCATTACCTCCCCCTACCTAAGGCTGGATCCAGCATGGGTCTTTCCTCTCTAGCCTATCATAGACTAGAGTGGCGCATTATGGCCTTACAGTTGACGCGCCCTTATATCATCTTTTCTCAAAACCCTATCGGGTACTCAACATATGACTCCCTCACTCGTCTAACAACGACTTTGGCATTTTCAATTCCTAGTCTAGTTGGCTAAGGCGCCTGTATACCCGGAATGGGGGAGACCCGGGTTCAAACAACGGTCGGGTTACATTTTTTAATTTCAAGATTGTATTTAAAAATTACAGAACTTGTTTTGAAATGCATATACAGTACTATGGAAAACATTGCTAGTACAAAATACGAGTAAAGATTGAAAGGTTTACTCAATCTCCGAGTGGAATTTTGGTCCAGTAGTAGGGATGTTCTGGGTTCGATTCCCGACCCAAGATAAGAACCAGGACATGTATCAAAACTAAAAGTAGCGGAGAGGTTCTGGGTTCGATTCTCATCTCCAGCATCACTGACTGAAGGATTCCTCAGCCATAGGACGAAGGGTCGAGTGTGGACAGCACAGACTTGAGAAGGAATCGAGTACTCAGGTACAACAGAAGGATAGATCAAGAAAACATTGGTTGCATTTAAAACTTTAATTTCTGATTTAGAATATATATATAAAAAACAAAATGTAAGCTTGGTTAAATACCCAAGAAACACAGTTGCTGATATTCTAAATAGATGTTAAATAAAAACACCAAATTAGGTTCTCGATATCGGCTAGCACATAACAGGATTGCCAAAACACAAATTATGACTTACGTTCCATGCATTTTTATAATATAAACTGGCAAGCTTTGAATGTTCATGAATAATTATCATTAATATATGTTCAGTAATAAGTAATTACTAATTATTCAAATACACAAAGAACAACATTATTTCAGTAGTACGTTGTACAGAAGGTTGCACCATACAATAACGACATCACAAAAAGACGAAGTAGATGAACACACAACAGTCGTTTTGAACGAACTCTGCGGTGTTCATCATAATAATATGCTACTTAGAGAAAACATAATAATAATATACCGTCTACCATTAGGAAATGTTTCTTAGTGGTATGTTAAACTCTATGTTCTTCAGAACGACAATATATGTTACAGGTACATATTAAATATTATAGGCCGCTTTGCAAACGCTTTGTACAGTCGGGTAAATGGATGAACGTAATTGGTGCATTGAGCAATCTTTTAATTTTCTTTTTAACTTTGTTTCAATATGTTGTTGTAAATAAGAATTATTTTTTTAAAAGTAGTGCTAAGTTCTGTCCATCAGTAGCCTATGGATACACCAAACCAACAAATAAGGCTGTGAAGAAATAGTTTCTTTTCAGAAGTGTTTTTAGTGAAAATTGGTTACCTTTTTCTCAAACTAAAAAAAACACACGTAAAAGTGAGATTTCCTTGAAGTGTTTCTTTCTGTTACTAATTTTACTAGAGTAGATAATTAGCTGAGAGAGAGAGAGAGGAAAAAATGTAAGTAAATTTAAAAAAAAATGCTAAGAAGTGAAATTTTCATGAGAAGTAATTTTATGATTAATAAGAAAAATGGCACAACAAAGTTCAGAGATTTTAAAGGTTCTCTGAAAATGTCTTCATGATTGGAGTGGCTGTTTGGCAAGTAGAGAGCAATAAAACACAGAAATCAAACATTCAAGATTGTTTTCTCAAATTTCTATTTACTCTTCTTCCCTTCAGTCCCTTCACTTGCTACGCTCATCCAGTTAGGGCCTATTATTAGATAAAAATAATATACAAACAAAAAGAGTTAGCTCTGTTGTTCTGTTGAGACATCATCACAAGTTTCAATTTATACATAAATCTGAATATGTAAAATTGAAAAAAATAGGAGTTTACTGAAATAGACTGGCTACTTTTTTTATGTATTGAGAATATTGTTTTTGAACGTGAGGTTAAATAAACAGTTTAAATGTAAAACACTGCACATTCTCTATAAATAAGATAAATTCTATCTGAAGCAGGCACGTAGGAACTCTTTTTCGAAGGGGGTGGGTGGGGTGAAATTACAAGCCTGATTATTTTTGCTTCTGCATGCTTGACGTAACATGCCACAAGTCGGCTCGCCCCGTCTATACTGACTGTAACTACTCGTCCAGCTGTTTCCGTTGGTGATGAACAACATAACTGGGTGTTTAACATTCTGAAGTAGGGGGGGGGGGGATTTCCTCCATTCCCCCTTCCTACGTGCCTGACCACAAGTAATGGATATACATCAAAATACAAAAAAATATAGTTTCATAGTATAGTTTTACAACATTTGACATTTAACTAGGCTACTACATCCCTTATCAATACATTTTAAAACAAATAATGTTATAACTCATTACATTATGTTAAACAAACAAAATATTTTACCTTTGAGAAAGGGTTTTTTGTACTTGCTCTTTAATTAGTATTTTTGTTCCAACAATCTATACCTTAGACTGATCTAATCTTAGTAATTAAATATTTACAACTAGTAGACTTAGTGTGGCTGACAGGAAATTGAGCCAAGCAACATCCCAAATACTGCCAAACAATTATTAATAATCTGTAGTCTACCTTGATTAAACATATTATACATTAGTTGGTTCTCATACGAATACATTTTTCTACGTCTCTATTCTTTGCTAATGCATACATCACATAACATGTCATTACTTAACTTACAACTACACTAATAACTATGAATAAAATATTAAATTTACATTGAATGGCCTATATAAGAAAGGTACATAAAAATGGATCTCGCCATTTCCTTATAAACAGTGAATGAAACTACTCTAAAATCATAAAACGGTAATAAAAAGTAGATTACGTACACAAATACTATATATAATATCTTGCTTTATACCCAGTTGAATAATATTGAACGTTAAAGATGAAAAAATTATTAAAATACAAATTCAAACTTATTAAAACAATTATGAAGACACGAGAGAATAAACGATCTCATTTTCGATTTCCTAAAAATAAAATGATGAAATAAGTTTAGCCCATTTTGAAAACATGTACCAGAAGCATATTCACAGCAACTTATAACTACACATTCATCAAATAAATTGTTTGTGAAATTCAATTTGCCATTGTTACTAACTTTCAGAAGTATCTTCATTGTCGATGGCGTTGGCGTCTACAGAGGTGTACACGGCAGGACTGCTCTGAAGGTCGTTCAATGAAAATCAGTTCTGCTGGGGTAGAGTGTAGATACACTGATTTATTTAATGTTTCTAGTACGCACAAGAGTTTGCATCGTTGCTTGTGGTTCTACTCGCAAGTCCATTACTTGCCGAGCGATCACGTAAGAGTTTGTGAGCTTTGAACAAGTCTTTCACGTGAGTTTCTCTTTCATGCTTTGTCTAATGCACAACTGGTCGATAGTTGTCGAGTGCGAGATCTTATTGAAGGGCATATACACTAGAATGTCTTCGGGGAGTTCGTGGAACGTGTGTGTACCAAGGTTTTAGGACATTCCCAAGTTCCCTTTCCTTGTTTCGTAGACACGGCGTATCTCCTTCGAAAGAAACATAAAATAAAATTATGTGTTTGAAAGGAATGTCAAAAGGCTGGATCATGTGAATGACATAAAGAGATTGAGTGCAAATTAGGTACGGTGGCCATATTGTGTTGTCAGAACATTGGGCTGGGCAATGATATAAAAATGTCGGTATATTCTTGATCCCAAAATTTGGACTCAATATCGAAAAAATAAATTTTTTAAACTTATAAAATGAGAGTACACCTAAAAGGAGGATATGAAATTTTTGTGTTTTAATGAGAATCATTTTTTCTCTCCAAATACCTCCACAAAAAGGATGAATTTATCAAATTTCTTTTTTAACTGACTAAATTATGGTGAAGGTGCCAGGTCATTAAAAGTGGGTGTGAGAATGTCAGCCTCGTGAGGTATTTTAAATATACCTTTATAGAACTGTAAAATCAATTTATCGGTATTGTGGATAGCCGATTAGTGGCAAAGAAATCAATGATAAATAAATTAATTAATAAACAAATTCGTATTTAGAGTCTACCCACTCAGTCATATAATTGATTTTCAGTGGAGGACAGTAAATCAAAGCGACCAAGCCAACCATGTAGGCCCCGTTGCAATCGACGAGTGAGTGACTGATGTCATTGCATGAAAACCAGCACGATATTGTTGTTGTTTTCCTATGGATACATTTACATTATTACGTCATCATACGTCAATACACGTCTCTCTTTCATCACCATCATGCCATCTAGTATTTGTCATTCACTTTCTTGAATGTAGCACGATAAAAGGAGTTGTTCAAATATATTCTAAGCTATGAATAGATGGAAGTTTAATACAGCAAGAGACTCACAGACAAGATAAGTGAGCTGGAAATGTGTGGAAAAGTTGCAGTTGTGGGAGGATAATAATAATAATATAATAAATGGTTTATTGTGATAGTATCTACATTTTGCGAGAGGCATTTACAGATGTACAGACAAAATACAGAAAATACAGAGAACAGAAAAACTTATAAATTATTTTTATGAAGTTCAGTTTTAGTACAGTTCATGAATCATGATCACAGTCATGAATTACAGTTTCATAACCTAAACTAAACTTAACTAAATTATACGAGGTTATCAACTAAATATTCCTTTAAGGAGTACCGGTAATATGCTTTTGAGACAAGGAACTTTTTTACCGAGTATATTTTAAACTGTCATACTAATGAACCTATGTTTCTTAGTTCAGTTGGTAGTTTATTGACAGTTTTATGTGTGTTAAATCAGAGTTTGTTTGAGTTGAAGATTTTGAATAATAATTTGCATGTATGTTGTTTTTTAGATGTGTGTTGTGGGTGTGGATATTTTAATTTTTTGGAAGTGATTATATGTTCAAGTTAAGTGTGTTTAAGTTAAAAAGTGGAAAAATTTTATTGAAAAACCAAGCTTACCCTGCTAAAAGCAAGTCCGGCACTGGATGATGATAAGATTTATTATAATTCAAGAATAAAAATTGATTGGTCTCAAATGTTAAAATATTAAGTATTAGGTTTTGTATTGATGTCCAGAAGCTCCAAGCCGCGCACCCACCTGTCTCCTCTCCTCAGCGACCAGAGCGATGGGAAACTTGCCGCTCGCGTTGAGACTCTTGACCGCTCCGTGTTCGAGCAGAAGTTGGATCACCGACATCTGTTGCTTCAGCGGAATGTCGTTGCGTGACGCGGCGCAGTGAAGGGGCTGCAAGGACAGAAAATAACAAGGCGGGTTAGAGATTTCAATTTCAATTGTTTTTAATACAATATCAACAAACAAGAGTTGTATTTCATAACAACAGTTTTCACCGTGTAGTCCATTTTACATAAGTGTACATAAGTACTAGGAAAACGCCAGTACCTAGTTGTTGGACAAGTATTTTTTTTTCCAATACCAGAAACTTGTACATTGTACATTCTCCGCAGAGCGGCTAAGGGTGAAAGTGCAAGATCGTTTCTTATCGGGGGCACACTTTGGCGATCTTGCTTCACCCCCTTTTGCCAACAGCATGTGGTGTTCCCAAGTGGTCACCCACTCAAGTAGGCCTACCAACCACGCCTAATGTTGCTTAACTTCGGTGATCTATTGAGAACCGGTGTATTCAACATGGCAAGGCCGAGTCATATGTTGTGTACCCGGGAACATTTGCATTGAAGTTGAGTGATATAAAATATATAAATGATAGGGTTTTGAGTTTAGTTGGTATAAGGGCAAATCAACTGAAAGGCCATGATATTATAATTTGTGATCGGGAGGAAAGAACCATGATGGAATCAGCATTAGGTAGGGGGAGGAAAGGGAATGTTCCCGGGTACTCAACACATGGCTCGCTCACTTGTCTAACAATGACTTTGGTGTTTTCCTAGTTATGTATAATTATGAACAATTATTTAGGATAAAGATTTAAGATCAGTTGAAAAATAAACAAAATGTATATGTAACCATAAGAATACATTATGTAGACATTGGACATGAATGAGCCACAAGAGTGTTTTTTGCCACTTGAATATCACATGCAGCAGTTTCTTTCTGCTTTAGTCCATTTATTTATTAGTTAGTTACTACATCAGCCTACATTAATTTAATATGCTCATCACCTTGTGAACCTTGTAACGGTCATAAGCATTAACTAAAAGGGTGGGAGTGGATTGGCCGATTAATATACAATCACCCATACAATTAATGCTTATGACCGTTAAAAGTTTCAAAAAGTAAAATGCATATTTAAATTAATGTAGGCCGATATAGTAACTAACTAATAAATAAATCGACTAAACGCAGAAAGAAATTGCTGCATGTGATATTCAAGTGGTGAAAAAAACTCCTATGCTCAAGTCAAAGCTAATAATATCAATAGTAAGTAAATAATTTGGATGTAGTATTATGGCTTAACTAGGAATGGAAAGCGTTGAAGAAAGTAACATTGACAAAGAAAGGCACATCACATAGCACACACGCACACGCACTCACCGAGTCCCTCTTGTTGTTGAGCGTGTTGTTGACGCAAACACTCGCAGGGCTGTTCCCCCCGCGTAGCAGAGCTTTGACCAGACGCGGAGCGCACGGCTTCAGTAGAATGGCCAGGTGAAGAGCCGTGTACGACTGAGTAGTCTCCTGGAATCCCACGCAATTATAATATTATTTTGTATTAAGGAGAGTATAGGACATGTGTTTTAGGCAAATTGCTGTTTGCTCGGTTGACTTACACTACAGGTGTTTGACATTTCGAACATGTCACGAAAGTGGAAATATAGGGCTCTACAGTAACACAGCCAAACCGTTAGGTATTAAGAATCACAGGGGACCCTTCACTGGTGCTAGTTTCTTTGATTGCATTTATCTCGACAAACCGTGGAGCTAGGGCGAACCGTTAGGTATAAACCACCGGCCCCCTAGGTGTAGTTTCTTATTACATTTCTCGACAACCGTGAGAGTTAGGGGGCAACCGTTAGGTATTAGGAATCACCTAGGACCTACAGGTGCAAGTTCTTAAATTGAATTATCTCGACACCAAGAGAGCTAGGGCAAAACCGTTAGGTATTATGAATCAACGGGGACTCCTAGTGCTGTGTTTTAGCAAATGCTTTGTCTCGACAACACAAGGAGTTAGTGAAACATATGTATTAAAATCACTCCCACAGTTGCGAGATAAATGCCTAAGAAAACTAGCACCAGTGAGGTCAGGATCTAAAACCACGTTTCGCTCTTAACTCTCACGGTTTGTCGAGATAAATGCATCAAGAAACACACTGGGAGGGTCCCCGGTGATTCTTAAACTAACAGTTCGTCTTACTCTCAGTTGTCGAGATAATGCATCAAGAAACTAGCACCAGTGAGGTTTAGGTGATTCTTAATACCTAACGGTTTCACTCCAACTCTCACAGTTGTCGAGATAATTGCAATAAAAGAAACTAGCACCTGTGTAGGTCCCAGGTGATTCTTCATACTTAACGGTTTCGCTCTAACTCTCACGGTTGTCGAGATAAATGGAATAAAAGAAACCAGCACCTTGGAGGGTCCCCAGTGATTCTTAATACTTAACGGTTTCGCTCTTACTCTCACGGTCGTCGTTGTTATGTCGTTATGTGGTTATGTGGATATGTCGTTATGTCGTGATGTGGTTTTGTGGTCATGTGTTTATGTCGTTATGTTTTTATGTGGAAAAGTGGTTATGTGGTTATGTGGTTTGTGCCGCACCGGGTTGCTCGCACCCAGTTGGGACTGCACTTGGTTGCCGCACCTGTCTACCGCACCTGGCTGCTGTACATGATAATACCCTTCGATAGAGGTGAAGTGTGGACCATCATTCTCTGATAATCCGATCTTATATTACCTTTTTCGAGGAAAACAAAAAATAGCGGAATTTGGGTGATTTGTTTGGAAATTCGGAAACATACTTTACAAGATCGAATCATCAATCTTAAACTTTTCTCTATGCTTGGGTTCGTGCCCTGTCGGCGTTTTTTTGAGGAAAAAAAATAGCGGAATTTCGTTGCATAGTTTGTTTTTAAATTCAGAACCAGTGGCGACTCGTGCTATTGTGCGCTGGTGCTGTAGCACCACCACCATAAATCATCCATCTCCATTAAACTGATTTTTGATAAGTTCAATGTGTAGGTATTGTAAAATTAAGTATTCAAAAGTATCCGCGGCCGTGCGGATGGTCAACTTTTTCATACCGCGTAGTACATGGTGGTGATGGTTTTGAACCAAGGATATGTAGAAACCTGCGATGTGCTCTGCACCGAATTCGACGACTTTTAAGCCCTTTTAGCACGCAACGACAGGGAATAACACGGGTAAAACGAAACGCAAACCGGTCTTCTGGTGCTATCGGGACTCGCACACTCGGGCTCTGTATAGGTTCGCCCGCTAGCCTCGCACCCTTGCTATCACTTTACTCGTCAGTCGTCAGTCTTCAACCCTACAGCAGTCGCTGTAGGTTGTTGTTTAATTTAAATTGATTGCAGTTTAATTGTTATTCAATTATTTTTATTTGTGTGGGGGAGGTGGGAATTGTGACAACCTCACACACCCCTCCTTCCCTGTCACACATAACCCATAGGCCCTATGCATGATTTACGTTTGCTGTATATTAGCACCACGTGTTCTAATGTCCACGAGCCGCCACTGTTCACAACCATACTTTACTATGGAGTATACATCATTTTAAGTCTTTTCTTTCAAATAAACATTTCTCTAAGATCGTCAACCGTGAGAGTAAGAGCGAAACTGTTAGGTATTAAGCATCACCGGGTGACGCTCTCCCTGGAACACCATGTATAATTTTTTTCAGACACTGCTAGATCCTTTAATAGCATTTTTCTCGTCAACTGTGAGAGTTAGAGCGAAACCGTATTCATAGTTGACGAGAAAAATGCAATAAAAGGTTCTAGAAGTGGCTGAAAAAAATTATACATGGTGTTCCAGGGAAATGATCCTCCAGTGATGCTTAATACTAACGGTTTTGCTCGAACTCTCACAGTTGATGAGAAAAATGCTATTAAAGAATCTAGCAGTGTCTGAAAAAATTATACATGGTGTTTTAGGGAGAGCGTCACCCGGTGATGCTTAATACCTAACAGTTTCGCTCTTACTTTCACGGTTGACGATCTTAGAGAAATGTTTATTTGAAAGAAAAGACTTAAAATGATGTATACTTCGTAGTAAAGTATGGTTCGGAATTTAAAAACAAACTATGCAACGAAATTCCGCTATTTTTTCCTAAAAATAATGCCGACAGGTCGCGAACCCAAGCATAGAGAAAAGTTTGAGATTGATGTTTCGATCTTGTAAAGTATGTATCCGAATTACCAAAAAAATCACCCAAATTCCGCTATTTTTTGTTTTCCACAAAAAAGGTAATATAAGATCGGATTATCAGAGAATGATGGTCCACACTTCACCTCTATCGAAAGGGTATTATCATGTACAGCAGCCAGGTGCGGTAGACAGGTGCGGCAACCAGGTGCGGCAACTAGGTGCGGCAGCCAAGTGCGGCAACCAGGTGCGGCAACCAGGTGCGGCAACCCGGTGCGGCACAACCACATAACCACATAACGACATAACCACTTTTCCACATAACAACATAACGACATAAACACATGACTACAAAACCACAACATGACATAACGACATATCCACATAACCACATAACGACGACGACCGTGAGAGTAAGAGCGAAACCGTTTAGTATTAAAAATCACCGGGGACCCTCCAAGGTGCTGGTTACTTTTAATCCACTTATCTCGACAACCGTGAGAGTTAGAGCGAAACCTAACTCTCACGGTTGTCGAGATAAATGGAATAAAAGCAACCAATACCTTGGAGGGTCCCCGGTGATTCTTAATACTTAACGGTTTCGCTCTAACTCCCACGGTCGTCGTCGTCGTCGTTATGTCGTTATGTGGTTATGTGGATATGTCGTTATGTCATAATGTGGTTTTGTGGTCATGTGTTTATGTCGTTATGTGGTTATGTGGTTGTGCCGCACCGGGTTGCCGCACCTGGTTGCCGCACCTACTGCCGCACCCAGTTGCCGCACCTGTCTACCGCACCTGGCTGCCGTACATGATAATACCCTTCGATAGAGGTGAAGTGTGGACCATCATTCTCTAATAATCGGATCTTATATTACCTTTTTCGAGGAAAACAAAAAAATAGCGGAATTTAGGTGATTTGTTTGGAAATTCGGAAACATACTTTACAAGATCGAATCATCAACCGTAAACTTTTCTCTATGCTTGGGTTCGTGCCCTGTCGGCGTTTTTTCAAGGAAAAAAAATAGCGGAATTTTGTTGCATAGTTTGTTTTTAAATTCAGAACCATACTTAACTACGAAGTATACATCATTTTAAGTCATTTCTTTCAAATAAACATTTCTCTAAGATCGTCAACCATGAGAGTAAGACCGAAACCTTTAGGTATTAAGCATCACCGGGTGACGCTCTCCCTGGAACACCTTGTATAATTTTTTCAGCCACTGCTAGAACCTTTTTTCGCATTTTTCTCGTCAACTATGAGAGTAAGAGCGAAACCATATTCATAGTTGACGAGAAAAATGCGATAAAAGGTTCTAGAAGTGGCTGAAAAAATTATACATGGTGTTCCAGGGAAATGATCCTCCAGTGATGCTTAATACCTAACGGTTTCGCTCTTACTCTCACAGTTGACGATCTTAGAGAAATGTTTATTTGAAAGAAAAGACTTAAAATGATGTATACTTCGTAGTAAAGTATGGTTCTGAATTTAAAAACAAACTATGCAACAAAATTCCGCTATTTTTTTCCTTGAAAAAACGCCGACAGGGCACGAACCCAAGCATAGAGAAAAGTTTATTTATTTATTTATTTATTTAATGTCTATCCTATTCAGTTATAAAAACTGATCGACTGATGATTCGATCTTGTAAAGTATGTTTCCGAATTTCCAAACAAATCACCCAAATTCCGCTATTTTTTGTTTTTCTCGAAAAAGGTAATATAAGATCGGATTATCAGAGAATGATGGTCTACACTTCACCTCTATCGAAGGGTATTATCATGTACAGCAGCAAGGTGCGGTAGACAGGTGCGGCAACCAGGTGCGGCAACCGGGTGCGGCAACTGGGTGCGGCAACCGGGTGCGGCAGCAATGTTCGGCAACCCGGTGCAGCACAACCACATAACCACATAACGACATAACCACGACACGACGACGACCGTGAGAGCTAGAGCGAAACCGTTAAGTATTAAGAATCACCGGGGACCCTCCAAGGTGCTGGTTACTTTTTTCCATTTATCTCGACGACCGTGAGAGTAAGGGCTCTAACTCTCACGGTCGTCGTCGTCGTTATGTCGTTATGTGGTTATGTGGATATGTCGTTATGTCATGTTGTGGTTTTGTGGCCATGTGTTTATGTCGTTATGTTGTTATGTGGAAAAGTGGTTATGTCGTTATGTGGTTGTGCCGCACCGGGTTGCAGCACCTGGTTGCCGCACCCAGGGGCGTAGGAACGGGGGGGATGGGGGGGAAAATCCCCCCCCACTTGTTGGCTTGACCCCCCCAGTGAGGGGGTCAAGCCAGGTATGGGTGTCATTTTCTAACTTAAAGCTTGTTGGGTGATTTTTAGGATTTTAATTACAGTCGTGCTTGCAAACAAAATGGAAGGTGTATGTTAACATTTTTTTGAGCGATTCAGTAAGAGACGTGATTTGCGAGACTAGACTAGCCACCTGATTTTAGACTAATATTCATTACATTTTGTGTGCAATGTTTTCACTCCCAAGCAGACTGTCGACCGATTTTAGTCAGGTAATCAATCTTTAATGAAATATTAGCTTCAATATGTAACCCTCATTCATAATTAAAATTCGCCTGAAAACGTGTATATGCCACCTATCAAGGGCACCTTTGAAAAAAATCTCGCCTACGGCGAATAGCCTCGGCGGCTGGGCTTCGCCCGAACTCCGGTTTGCCCACCGGGACCTCGTAGTCAACTTGAGTGTGACCCCCCCACTAAAAATAGTTCCACCCATGGCCGCACCTGGTTGCCGCACCAGGTTGCCGCACCAGGTTGCCGCACCTGTTTCCCGCACCTGGCTGCTGTACCTAATAATACCCTTCGATAGAGGTGAAGTGTGGACCATCATTCTCTGATAATCCGATCTTATATTACCTTTTTCGAGGAAAACAAAAAATAGCGTAATTTGGGTTTTTTAAAAAACATATTTTACAAGATCGAATCATCAAGCTTAAACTTTTCTCTATGCTTGGGTTCGTGCCCTGTCGGCGTTTTTTCGAGGAAAAAATAGCTGAATTTCGTTGCATAGTTTGTTTTAAAATTCAGAGCCATACTTTACAACGAAGTATACATCATTTTAGGTCTTTTCTTTCAAATAAACATTTCTCTAAGATCGTCAACCGTGAGAGTAAGAGCGAAACCGTTAGGTATTAAGCATCACCGGGTGACGCTCTCCCTGGAACACCATGTATAATTTTTTTCAGCCACTGCTAGAATCTTTTATCGCATTTTTCTTGTCAACTATGAGAGTTAGAGCGAAACCGTATTCATAGTTGACGAGAAAAATGCGATAAAAGGATATAGCAGTGGCTGAAAAAAATTATACATGGTGTTCCAGGGAAAGCGTTACCTGGTGATGCTTAAAACCTAACGGTTTCGCTCTTACTCTCACAGTTGACGATCTTAGAGAAATGTTTATTTGAAAGAAAAGACTTGAAATGATGTATACTTCGTTGTAAAGTATGGTTCTGAATTTAAATACAAACTATGCAACAAAATTCCGCTATTTCTTCCTCGAAAAAACGCCGACAGGGCACGAACCCAAGCATAGAGAAAAGTTTAAGATTGATGATTCGATCTTGTAAAGTATGTTTCCGAATTTCCAAACAAATCACCCTAATTCAGCTATTTTTTGTTTTCCTCGAAAAAGGTAATATAAGATCGGATTATCAGAGAATGATGGTCCACACTTCACCTCTTCCGAAGGGTTTTATCATGTACAGCAGCCAGGTGCAGTAGACAGGTGCGGCAACCGGGTGCGGCAACTGGGTGCGGCAACCGGGTGTGGCAGCCAGGTGCGGCCACCCGGTGCGGCCAACCACATAACCACATAACGACATAACCACTTTTCCACATAACAACATAAACACATGACCACAAAACCACATCATGACATTACGACATATCCACATAGCCACATAACGACATAACGACGACGACGACGACCGTGAGAGTTAGAGGGAAACCGTTAAGTATTAAGAATCACCGGGGACCCTCCAAGGTGCTGGTTGCTTTTATTCCATTTATTTCGACAACCGTGAGAGTTAGGTCCGCCGACAGGGCACGAACCCAAGCATAGAGAAAAGTTTAAGATTGATGATTCGATCTTGTAAAGTATGTTTCCGAATTTCCAAACAAATCACCCAAATTCCGCTATTTTTTGTTTTCCTCAAAAAAGGTAATATAAGATCGGATTATCAGAGTATGATGGTCCACACTTCACCTCCATCGAAGAGTATTATCATGTACGGCAGCTGGGTGCAGTAGACAGGTGCGGCAACAGGGTGCGGCAACCAGGTGCGGCAGCTGGGTGCGGCAACCAGGTGCGGTAACCGGGTGCGGAAACCGGGTGCGGCAGCCAGGTGCGGTAGCCGGGTGCGGCACAACCACATAACCACATAACAACATAAACTCTTTTCCACATAACATAACGACATAAACATATGACCACAAAACCACATCATGACATAACGACATATCCACATAACGACGACGACGACCGTAAGAGTTAGAGCGAAACCGTTTAGTATTAAGAATCACCAGGGACCCTCCAAGGTGCTGGTTACTTTTATTCCATTTATCTTGACAACCGTGAGAGTTAGAGCGAAACCGTTAGGTATTAAGAATCACCGGGGACCCTCCTAGGTGCTGGTTTCTTTTATTCCATTTATCTCGACAACCATGAGAGTAACAGCAAAACCTAACTCTCACGGTTGTGGAGATAAATGGAATAAAAGTAATCAGCACCTTGGAGGGTCCCCGGTGATTCTTAATACTAAACGGTTTCGCTCTAACTCTCACAGTCGTTGTCGTCGTCGTTATGTCGTTATGTAGTTATGTGGATTTGTCGTTATGTCATGATGTGGTTTTGTGGTCATGTGTTTATGTCGTTATGTTGTTATGTGGAAAAGTGGTTATGTCGTTATGTGGTTATGTGGTTGTGCCGCACCCGGTTGCCGCACCCGGTTGCCGCACCCAGTTGCCGCACCCGGTTGCCGCACCTGGTTGCCGCACCTGTCTACCGCACCCGGCTGCTGTACATGATAATACCCTTCGATAGAGGTGAAGTGTGGACCATCATTCTCTGATAAACCGACCTTTTTCGAGGAAAAAAAAAATTGCGGAATTTGGGTGATTTGTTTGTAAATTTGGAAACATACTTTATAAGATCGAATCATCATTCTTAAACTTTTCTCTATGTTTGGGTTCGTGCCCTGTCAGCGTTTTTTCGCTCACGATCGTGGAAAAGTGGTTATGTCGTTATGTGGTTATGTGGTTGTGCCGCACCCAGTTGCCGCACCCGGTTGCCGCACCCGGTTGCCGCACCTGGTTGCCGCACCTGTCTACCGCACCTGGCTGCTGTACATGATAATACCCTTCGATAGAGGTGAAGTGTGGACCATCATTCTCTGATAATCCGATCTTATATTACCTTTTTCGAGGAAAAAAAAAATTGCGGAATTTGGGTGATTTGTTTGGAAATTTGGAAACATACTTTACAAGATCGAATCATCATTCTTAAACTTTTCTCTATGCTTGGGTTCGTGCCCTGTCGGCGTTTTTTCGCTCATGGTCGTCGTCGTCGTCGTTATGTCGTTATGTGGTTATGTGGTTATGTCGTTATGTCGTGATGTGGTTTTGTGGTCATGTGTTAATGTCGTTATGTTGTTATGTGGAAAAGTGGTTATGTCGTTATGTGGTTGTGCCGCACCGGGTTGCCGCACCTGGTTGCCGCACCTGTCTACCGCACCTGGCTGCTGTACATGATAATACCCTTGATAGAGGTGAAGTGTGGACCATCATTCTCTGATAATCCGATCTTATATTACCTTTTTCGAGGGAAAAAAAAATTGCGGAATTTGGGTGATTTGTTTGGAAATTTGGAAACATACTTCACAAGATCGAATCATCATTCTTAAACTTTTCTCTATGCTTGGGTTCGTGCCCTGTCGGCTTTTTTTTCGCGGGAAAAAATAGCGGAATTTCGTTGCATAGTTGGTTTTTAAATTCAGAACCATACTTTACTACGAAGTATACATCATTTTAAGTCTTTTCTTTCAAATAAACATTTCTCTAAGATCGTCAACCGTGAGTGTGGGTGCGAGTGAGTAGAATTTTGGAGGGTGGAATACAGATTACAATATTTTATGATCTCCGACCAACAATTGGATTTAAAAATAATCCCGTAAAGATATTTACCGGCATCAAGATGTCTGCTCGCTCAGCCACCAGCAGCTGAACGGTCTTCAGACAGATGACGTTGTTCGCTCCGTGACTCGAGACCGCGACGTGTAGGGGCGTCAAGCCTAAAACCAGGGGGAAGTATTAGTACATTACTTTTAGGAAGAGTCTTGCGATGTTAAGAAAGAGCGATAAAACTTTGTAAATTTATGATATTCACTACTAGAGCAACTAATTAATTTGAAGCCAAAAATGTTTGAGACGAGTCATCTATAAGATTGTTTAGAATCAAATTAATACTCAAAATATTATTAATTACCAATTATACTAATTTTTAATTCAAACCGGACAAATACAAAATTTCTTCCAATATGCTATGCATCTGAAAAGTACCTGTGAGGCTAGTTAGAATAGTGGAAATAAATGTACAGTAAAAAGTGTCACTTTTAAGACTGTAAACTTAATTTATCAAAATGTGCATGTATTTACAAGTTTAATGTAAGGTAGGATTTATAAAACAACAATTTTCAAGACATGTATTCACTATATTCTTATATTCTAGGGATGTGCAAGACCTGATTTTGAGTTCAAGTCGAAACCGAGTACTTTGTCTATTTTTTAAATTGAACTATTACTCTTTGACTATATTTTCAATATAATTTTTTTTTTATTCATAGTCTACATTATGTAGTACTAACATCTAATTGATTTTAAAATGTAATCTCTCTCTATAGATCATTTTACGGATCAAGCTCAAATGTTATTAGTGCTAGGCTATGACTATAATATTTCTTAAGTGATATTACATAATGTTGATACAAACATTGTAGTGACGAACGTCCAAAAAGAATACAAATTTGTATCAAACGACTGAGGTTACTGTAATGGCTGATCAGGGTGGTTAAGGCTGGTAGCTTAATAAATAAATAACGATCTTTATTTCTTCACACTCGAGCGCGACCCGGCACCACCACCAAAACCATTATTTTTTCAATACTTATTTTGAATACCAAATACTTGATTCGACTCAGAATTTCGGGTACTCGCACACCTGTAATTTTTACCCTATTGATTGACAAGGTAAATTTGTCCTTTAATAATGTTTGTCGAGGCGATGTCACAGCAGGGTTCAAGTCTACAACACAAGACGTGTCCTCTTACCCTTAGCATTGTACTGGTTAACATCGAAGTAAGGTTGGCCGGCCTGAGTCTTGAGGCTCAGTAGTTCAACCAGGACATCGTAACGTTGGTCGCCATGCTGGCACACCTCGTGCAGAATCGTGTCGCCTCCGTCGTTGATCTGAGGACGGACAAGAGAGATAGATTCCTTTTCTTTTTTCTATTGTTTTTCTTTCTTTCTTTCGTTTTTTTTTAAAGACTTTTTAATATCTGATTTATCAGTTAATTGCATGTAATATCCTTTTTATTTGTTACCAAAATTATTGTGTTTTATTGCATTGTTGTTGTAATATAACTACTGTATTTCAAATATTTACTTAAATGTAGTTAATTGTTGAGTATGCATCTATGTATTTAGATTTATTAAGTTGTCCTCCTTTGTAAATCAGTTTTTATAACGGAATGACATTAAATAAATAATAAATAAATAAATATAGATAAGATATTGACCTCTCCGGAACAAATCCTCACATCCTGAGTAGGACAGACTATATATATCGTCAGGTGCAATTAATATATTAAATAAATAATAAATAAATAAATTTTTATTTAGAGTCTGCCCACTCAGTTATATAACTGATTTTCAGTGGGGGACTTTAAATCAAAGCGACCAAGCCAACCCTGCAGGCCCCGACGCAATCGACGAGTTGAGCGATAACCAACCAAAGATCGATATTTTTTAATAGGAAATATAGCAATCAGTGGTATGGACAGTGCGAACACCCGCGAATCAACGCCAGAATCAACAAGGCCGATTCAGAACAACTCTGAAATTTATTATGTGCTTCGTTGCTAGGACGGCTCCAAAGTCACCGTTTACAAACTCCTAAGACAAGAACTGATTGACTTAAGTCCAAATCAGAAGTTAAAAAAACTTCTGACTTGAGCGGGAATCGAACCCTGGACCTTCTGCATTGGAAGCAGATACGCTAACCACAAGGACCAACGATCCACACAGCCTTACACAGCACTTAAAGAGTGTATTAAGACATGCGTTTTAGGCAAATTGCTGTTTGCTCGGCTGACTGACACCACAGGTATTTTAAAATTTTGAACAAATGTCACAAAAGTGGAAATGTAGAACTCTACCGTAACTTATTTCTAAAATTTGTTTTGAAATAATTTATAAAAAATAAATCAGATTTCACAAATTTTGATTTTGTCCAAAGTCCAAAACTGACTACATTCATGATTTTTGTCAAGCTGATTTAGACAAAATTTCGAAAATCTATGACCGCAGGGCTGTCCTTGTATGCTTTCTGACAACTAGGTAAAGTTTCATATTATACATCGGATGCCTCTTGGCCGAGCGATTATAGCTATTTGCTAACTGCCAAATGTGTCCTATTCCCTCTTCAATAAAGAAATAACAAGATTTAAAACAAGATCTCAATGACTTAACGGTCGCCTTCTAAACTAAACATTCTTAATCTTATATCCTCACTTACTATGGTGGGGCTACATCACAAGTATCTTTACGTTGTTAACAATCTCATGGTAATCAGGACTAGGGTGACCAGACGTCCCGAAAAATGCGGGACAGTCCCGAATTTGACGCAATTGTCCCGCGTCCCGAAATATTTCATTTCGGGACGCCTTTTGTCCCGAAATTGGTAAATTCACAATTTTATTTTATTTGCTTTAAAAATATTAGAAAATTAAAATTTCAACTAGAAAATAAAAACAAAAATTCAAAGAAATCTAAGAAGTGGCTTTGTAAATTCAAGGATTGTAGGCTCACTACCTACAAATGGATTCGTAGGTGTACGATTTCCCCACAAAGCGAATTGCAGTGTTTTTTTTTTGTATTTTTTACAAGGTTTTCTGGTTTTTGACTACACAAACGACAGTATTTCAGTATAAAATCCAGATCGATATTTTCTCTGAAACGCTCAAAATCACTCCAAAAACCCTGATTTTAAAAAATTTCGCCTGCGGCGCTGTTGTTGGGGGCGAGCCCCCAAACCCCCCTGCTGTTTTCGCCTGAAAGAGTGTCCCGAAATCACTCCTGCCATCTGGTCACCCTAATCAGGACTTGGCAATTTATGATCGTCTAACGATGTTATGACTTCCTGTGATTAACAATGCATTTAATGTCTTGTCTGCTCACACAAGAGCACTGTGCTTTTGTGGGCTTTTCTCGATGATGATTTTTTTTTTAAAGGAAAAATTACTCCTAATCATGTCGCTTTAATTTATCTTTGCTATCTTTATATATTTTTCTCAATTACTGTCTGTTTATGTAGCACTCATTGTTGCAAAAGCTTATTAATATTTTTTTAAGACTTAACATTTTTCTGAATCTGAATCAATAGGACGCCATAATATCAATTTTGAAAATAAAATTAAAAATAAAATACAAAACCCAATCAAGCAATCATTCAATTAACCAATATATGCATTAATAATAAAAAAATAAAATAAATTAATACATTTATTTAAATTAATAAATAAACAAATAAATAAATCTCACATGTGAAATGTCCTCGCCCATCTCGCCCAGCGTCTCCGCGATGTATCGCACGACGATCGCCCGGTTAGCGTAGTCGCTGTGCAGCGCGGCGAGGTAGAGCGCGGAGTGTTGCTGGTGGTTGACGGCAGACAGCGCGCCGGGGATTCCCTTGAGAGTCTCAACCAGCGCGTAAATGTACTCGAGAGCGTAGTCTTGCACGCTGCCTCCAGCGTTGGCACACAGGATCATCAGTTGACTAGAGGGAGAATGATGATATTATTATTATAATTTATTTGCCTTTGAATATGTACAAAACAAAGACAGGCAGCCAGAAGAGGGCTTGAAACCCAAAACACATGTGGTGTCCCGACTGCCTTACTACAACATGACCAACATAAATAAAAACAACTAACAATACATAGAATGAAATATTTACAAAGTAATGCAATTTACACGCATGCACGCACGCACGCGCACACACACACACTCACACTTGCACAAAAACAAGTTCATTCCAGTTGACACGTGGAGGAATATATGTTCGAATTTTGTTCAGGAATTGGTTTGATGATAATGTTTTTTGTTATAGTTATATGGGAATGTGAATAGTATTGATTTTGATATTAAATCAATTTAATTTCTTATCTTCACACTTAATTACAATTGTCCTCACTTTTCCTTCACTTGATTCACAAACTGTCTAAAAATACTAATTAAAATTTTTTTTTTTTTACTAGGATAACGCCAAAGTTGTTGTTAGACGAGTGAGCAAGTCATGTGTTGAGTACTTGGAAACATTGGCATTTAGGTTGATTGATATATTATTTATAAGGGTTTTGAGTTTAGTTGGTTTAATGGCACATCAACTAAAAGGCCATAATGCACCACTCCAACCTATCATAGGCTAGAAAGAACCATGCTGGAACCAGCTTTAGGTAGCGGGAGGAAATAGAATGTTACCGGGAACTCAACACATGGCTCGCTCACTCGTCTAACAAGGACTTTGGCGTTTTCCTAGTTATGTTTAATGCCTAATGAGGTATAATTATTTAGGATAACAGCTTAAGATTAGTTGAAAAATAAACGAAACATATAGTTGTTACCATAAGAATAAATTATATATACACATTGGACATGAATGAGCCACGAGAGTCTTTTTTACCACTTGAATATCACATACAGCAGATTATTTCTGCGTTTAATCCATTTATTTATTAGTTAGTTACTATATCGGCCTACATTAATTTAAATATGCATTTCACTTTTTGAACCTTGTAATGGCTATAAGTATTAACTAAAAGGGTGGGGGTGAATTGGCCAATTAATCTGCAATCAACCTTATAATTAATGCTTATGACCGTTACAAGTTTCAAAAAGTAAAATGCACATTTAAATTAATGTAGGCCGATATAGTAACTAACTAATAAATAAATCGACCAAACGCAAAAAGAAAATGCTACATGTGATATTCGAGTGGTAAAAAAGACTCTCAAATGGCTCATTCATGTTCAAAACTAATAATATCAATAGTAATGTAAATAATTTAGATCTATACTTATTATAGCTTTAACTAGGAATATGATAGAAGTTAAAGGAAAATAGAAATATTATAGTCGATCCTTGTATGCTGTAGCCTCTGTATAAACAGAGAAAGTATGGGCTCTACGGCTATACCTGAGCAAGCGTTTCTGTCACCATAGCCTGTTAGGCTTATAATGAAAATATGAAATTCTTTGTTCATGTCCCCCAACAATATGTTTTACACTGTGAGTAGGCTTTGTACTAGAATATACTACTGGTGTGCGGGTACCCGAAGTTTAGGGTCGGGTCGGGTATTTGGGGGCAGACCTGAACGTCAAAAAAGGTACCCGCATCATCGTATCTGTATCATGTTTAGGTTCTGGATTAGACTCTGCAAGACTTACAAAAGAAGATAAAAGTAGAGACAAATAATTGACGTTTTGCTGGAATCAAACCCTTTTGTGGAAGAATGGGGTATGTATTAGTAAAACGCCAGTCGTTGTTAGACGAGTGAGCGAGTCATGTGTTGAGTACCCAGTAACATTCCATTACCTCCCTCGACCTAAGACTGGATCTAGACAGCATGGGACTTTCCTCTATAGCTAATCATAGACTAGAGTGGCACATTATTGCCTGACAGTTGATGCGCCCTTTTACCAACTAAACTCAAAACCCTATTGTTTATAGTTAAAACCCATACATTAATAAATAAATTCGTATTTAGAGTCTACCCACTCAGATATATAACTGATTTTCAGTGGGGGACAATAAACCAAAGCGACCAAGCCAACCTTTTAGGCCCTGACGCAATAGAAGAGTGAGCGATAACCAACCAAACACCAATATTTTTTAATAGGAAATATAGAAATCAGTGGTATGGATGTGCGAACACCCGCAGATCAACGCCAGAATCAACAAGCCGATTCAGAAAAACCTTGAAGTAATTATGTGCCTCGTTGCACGGACGGCTCCAAAGTCACTGTTTGCCAATTCCTAAGCCAAGAAGTGATGACAGACATAGGTTTAAGACAGACATAAAATATGTGAGGCATTTAATTTAACAACAACGGCATTCGTTCTTCATTTTTAACAAATAACATTTCGATATGCATTTTTTCCAAAAATTTAAATCCCAAGCCTTTATGGGTAGCTACTTTTCATAAAAAAATACAAGCTAACTTTTTTTTTTTTAACACATTGATACATTTTGGACATCATATTTTTCCCATCATAGTATTTCCATGTGACATCAATTATTTACTTTGACTTACGTAATATGACTTATTTTTAGCGTTGGCAGTGAGCTTTATATCTGTGTATGCATCTATGTTATTAGATTTATTTAGTTGTCCTCCTTTGTTAATCAGTTTTTTTAACTGAATAGGATAACTAACTAACTAACTAACTAACTAACTAACTAACTAACTAACTAACTAACTAACTAACTAACTAACGAACCAACTAAATTAATTAATAAAAAAAATAAAAATAAAAATAAATAAATAAATAAATAAATAAATAAATAAATAAATAAATAAATAAATAAATAAATAAATAAATAAATAAATAAATAAATAAGATGTTTAATTTTGCACAAATATTTCCCGACTTTGAACTGGGACTCACGTGTCTCCGTCGTTATCCTGTTTGGTGACCTCCTTGACCTTGAGGGAGATGTTGACCCAGGCGTCGGCTTTCTTCTTCGGGTCCATCAGCTGCAGAATCCTCTCCCTCCCCGTCTCCGGCCGCAACAAGATCTCAACCTGCGAGACAAACCGGATTCGTTACAGCATTTATTTATTAAAAATATAATTTTGTCTACCACACTGATTGGCATTGATGTTTAGTGTATACCTACCTAGCTAGAATTTAGTTTTATATGATAACTTTCAATACTGTATAATGTTTTAATGATATTTTAAAAAATGAAACATTTTTTTGTTTTGTTTTTAAATGTTTTTATTTCATTATATTAAATAACCAATTTATCGATATTTTATGTAGACTAATATAACAAATTATGAATAATGTAAATGAATTATTTTATGAATAAAAAAAAAAATTACCACACTGTATTCTATCCCACATTGACACATTTGAAATGTTGACACTCTACAGCAATGATAAATGGCCAGTGGCGTACTCAGGAATATATTTATGGGGGGGGGGGGGCTTTGGAACAAGAAAAGAGAAATTAATAGACAAATTTAGTTTTTTGTCTCAACCTAGATGATTTGAAGAATAAAATATTAAATCGGGAATTTCTGGGGGGGGAGGGAGGAAGGGACGGCTTAAGCCTCCCGAGCCCCCCTGGATATGCCACTGTAAACATAGCTACTTTAGTCTCTTTGGTCAAGTGCTTACTACATGATTTATCTAACCTTGGGCTCGAGTCTCTTCAGGCTCGTCTTAGTGATCGGCGTCGCCAGCTGAATGTCGCAAGCGTTGACTGTGACGGGAGTCGAGTCGGCGACTACGTAGCTGTGGCTGAACTGTCCAGGAAGATCAGGGGAGACATTAACCAGCGTGGTGAACGTTGCCGACATGTTGTTAACTTTCTGTGTGAGATCGGGAACATTGTTGAACGTGTTTGAACACGGGATGTGTGGGCTGGAATGATAGTTCGAGTTCTCTGACGGTGCGTAAACATGTTTGCTTGTAGCAGTGTTTGCAGTGTACGTTGGGTTGTAGCTATTTGGAACGCGGTTTGTTTGTGAGCATTCGTTGAGCGTTTCGGGATCGAATACATTCTCAAATTCGGGAAGAAGGAAATCATCGTCTAAAGAAGAAAAATAACCATTTGAAGCGTTTCGCATCGTTGTTTCAAAATCTTCCGGGATTGAGTCGTGAACATTCGCAAGGGGATAATCCGTTGGCGAGGGAGTGTTAGTGGAGGAATAACCCGAAGACGCCGGACTAAAACCCGCGTCGCAATAACCAGCGTCTTTCGCGTAGACGTTGACATTAAGATTGTACTTCGGGATGTTATCGTCGAAGAATTGCGTTGGTGGTGACATGTTGGGCATGAGGGATCGTGCATCGGAATCATCCGGGACGATGCGTCGGGAGTCCGGGGATAACCCTCCCACACTAGACGAGGTCACGCTGTTAGGGGAGAGGGAGGAACACCCGCTTGTGCTGTCGTCGTAGTAACCCTGCCAGGGGGGCGAGACGGGTGCGAGATTCTCACTGGTGAGGAACAAATCATCTACGATGTTTTGTGTGGCGGCCATGTTGGTTGGGACTTGATGGTCGAAGTCGGCCGAGAAGTTTGTTGAAGTGTCGTTTTGAGATGAGTTGATTTCACAGATCACTTTTGGGAGCAAGGGTTGATCTTCTGAATCGATTGGTCTGGAAAAAAATGGTTCATTAGCATTATTTATAAAGCAAACCGATACCAATTAGATAAACCATAAAAAGATTGATATTTTATTTAATCTAAGACGACAATTACACCATAACTCGAACAGTTTTGGGTATGATTAGGTTAAAGAGAAACATTCCTAGAAGACACCTGGTTATATTGAATATTATCTTCACACAGATAAATATACCACCTTACAATAGTAGAATTAAATACTTTTTTTTTTAGTTTAATGGGTAAATACCCCTTTAATAAATAAATCAAAATGAAAATAAATGGAAATGAGTTTAGACTCACTGTTTGACGCAAGAGTTGGACACGAAGGACATGAGCCACTCCATGTCCTTCTCCGAGAAGCTCAGGTTGTCCAGGTCTGCCAAGCCGACCTCGCACGGAGCGCTCGACGACTCCACCACGAGGGGGCTGCTCGCTGCGGGTGCAGTGGTTGGAACTCGACAAAACAATAGTACACAGAAGAGAACGTTGTATAGTGGTCCAACGAAGAATGCAGGTGGCTCGACTTGTTTCAACTAACACTATGTCAACTCTATTCAAGCTAGCTCAGCGTGGATCTGCACTCGGAGGAACTCTGTGATCTAGCCAGATATTTTTGCTTGCGTTGGTAAAGATTTTCTCGTTCATACACAAAGGTGACATTCCATTTACCGCACATTAATTCTACCCCCACCACTACCAAGCATCTGCATTCTTTTGTTGGAGCAAGTATATTAGTCTGTAGAACCGGTATATGAATGCATAATGATGAAAGTGATGATGAAAATGTTCAACACATCACTCTCCATTACAATCAAGAACATGTTGGATGCAACATTATTTGGAAGTGGCGTTCAAATATAGGCATCGTCAGGGTATTATGTATCCTCGTAAATTATAGCTTAGATCAAATGATTTTTATACAAATTTGTAATTAATATTAAACAAATAAATCAAACATTAAATGAATACATTTTTTAGTTTATGTGGAACCAGTGACATAACTAACCATTGTTTTCTTGGTGGTGGGGGAAGTGGGGGGGATGAACATTGCCCATTAATAGAGATGGATGAACATTTGTTTTCGGTTCGAAGTTCAAAACGTTTTTAGAAGTTCGGTTTGGTTCGAGTTTGAAATTTAAAGTTCGAGTTTGTGGTTTTTTTAAATTTCAAACTTAAACCGAAATTTGACTTGAAATGACTACCATTATAAGAGTATCTTGCATATATTATGCACGTTAAAATCAATACCAACACCGAAATGGACTAGCACCATACAATGTTGATATGGCATTTTATTAACAATTCAATCTTTAAAGTAGTAGTAAAAATTCTCCATTCACACTGATTTGTGGGCCAAGGACCACTTGTTTTCACTTTTCAAACAAATTTGCAAGAGTTCGGTACGAGTTCGAAGTTCAAAACATTTAAGGTTCACAAGTTCGAGTTCGGTTCGAAACTCAGAATTCAAGGTTCGTCCATCCCTACCCATTAAACAATTGTTTGTGAGGGGTCTTGGGGGGGGGATGCCGTCCAGAGTGAAAAGAGACAGTAGTGTACTGTATAGGTACTCACTGTGAGCAGATGGTTGTACTGCGGTGTCGGTGCAATGGGATCACTGTACGCCATGGTGGACATGATTCCCCCGCTGTGGTGGTCGCGCGACGCGTTTCTGCAATAGAGAAACAACCAACTGTAAGTAAAACTATCAACATCAGAATAACATTGACTCTACGAAGAATAATTAAATAATTAACGTGCTCACAGGCAGAATATGACACATGCTGGATTTGTAAAAATCAAAACTTAGAATATGTTTGGGGATGTGTAAAATTTAGTGTATTGTGGCACAGATGCTAAAAAAAGTAGGCTGATTAAGGCTATTCAACCGCGTTTCTTATTTTCCAAAATATGGAACCAAGTCAAAATATAGCGAATGGCTTTGAAACCTGGCTCTTTTAGAAAATCAAAACTATTTTTTTCTAATTTCAACACCCTACGTTGAATGGTGTGCCTTGGCGAATTGAAGTTTGAAATTATTTTAGGTGGCGATATTGGCCGTGTATCGGATCAGAAAATTTTGAAAAAAATTTTATTTTGGTGAAAATAGAAAAATTTGGTCGTCGAATAGCCTTTGTAGAATATTAATCTATTAAAAAGTTGTAAAACTATCAGAAAGCTACATTAATTTTTTTAAACTTGTTGCTTGGGCATTTTACATTACATTTGTTTACATAGGTTTGAAAAGTGAAAACATACATACATACATTTATAACTGAATAGGATAGAGGTTAAATAAATAATAAATAAATAAATAAATAAATACATTTACATACCACTATGTGCAAGGATTTCAAAAATATATTTATTTGAAGTCACATTCATCCAATCAACCTTATATGAACATGAGGAGGCACAAAAATTGCTACACAATGCATAAGAGGTTTGCTCTTTTTAAATTGAAATTGAAATGCTATTGATTGGCACACACCACTCATAAAATGAGCTGGCATGCATCAAATGAATGTGTAATTGGATGAGCGTAGCGAGCGAAGAGAAGAATCCATTCTATTACAATGAAGAAAAAAATCTGGAATGTTTTTTTTTGTAATTTTGTGTGTTTGTTAACACGATTCCGGCTAAACCGATACTCCAATTGCGATGACATTTTCTGGAGGCCTTCGAAATCTCTGAAATTAGAACTGCCACGTTTTTTAGCGCAATCGAAAAATTATTTCTCATGAAAATCGCAATTTTACGATTTTTAACGATTTTTTCACAAAACAACAGAAAATCTGCATAACACATGGCAGCTCAATAAACCAATAACGCTCATCCAACAACGCGCCTGAAAAAGCGTTTGCAAAGCTTCCTAGTTTTAGAAACTATTAGATAATTTTTTTTCATTTCTGTTTTGCAGTGTTTCCATATTTAGTTTGGCCATACGGACTGTTCTGTATAGAAACCACCTAATTTTCATACACCATCACGATATGATAGTGTATAAAATTTTGGTATAAAAATTAGGTAATTTCTATACAGAACAGTCCGGACGGCCAAACTAAATATGAAAACAATTCACAACGGAAAATATGGACACATAATGTTTAAATCAAATACATAAATTATTTATACTAATTTAAAATGTGTTTCAAGAGTAACAAATATGAATTCACTATTTTTTTTCAACAAGACACTAATTTGGTCTAATAACTATGTACAAGTCATATTATATCTAAAAAAGGCTAATACAAAAAGTCATAACGTACCTGGTAGGGGAGGTAGCTGTTTGTACGATGGTGTGGTGGTCTCATCGGACTTCGCGGACACAAGTCGTTGTCTTCCTTCAACCCCTCCAGCGCACCCTTCTTCTTCTTCTTTGTCTCGTCGCATGTTTGTGCGTTAGCTGGTTCGGTCGTCTTCCGAGTCGTGAGTCGCTCGGTGACATCGCTCACTCTGGACTTGGTCTGCGACCCACACCCTACAAACAAAAACCAAAACACGTAAGTCAACAGATATTCAAAAAACATTTTCAAAAATATTATTATTCATAATGAGTAGATGAATAAATAACAGATCTTCAAAGCATTGACAGAACACAGTTTTTCAAACGAATTTTATATATTCAACTTTTATTCAACTAATATTATTTTAAGATATAAATTATAAATAACTATAATAAATATAAGTAAAAAGTTTAAAACTATTGAAATTATATTTATATCCCCACCAAACAGAGTACGGTAGGCCTCTTAACCCAACACATAACCGGTACCGAGAACATTGTTGAGATTTCTCTAATAGTATTACAAACATTCATTGATGAGTAATAATGTGTGTCTGAGAGCGGAACAAGGGGATTTCTAACAGGATGCTTACAAAGAAGAATCCAAAGAGCAATGCCGACAAGTTGCTGGCAACATAGAGAAACCTGAGCAACCCACGTTGAAATACACCCACGTTACAATACAATATAGCATAATGAACTAAATTACCACATTGATGTGATTAAAATATTTGACAGAATGTAACCAGGTTAATTTCCTCGAATTTCTGTAATTGATCCATTTTGTCAAGAAATTTTAATCGGAAATATACAATGATGATTGAAATAAAAATAAAAACTTAATATTTGAATTAATATATAAATTAACGATTTAAAAAATGAGAATCCTGTCTTTCAATAATATTTGCAAGTAATGTATTTTAAAAATGCATACCTTTACTCTTTTTTTCCTTCAGAAATTGTACATTATAAGTATAATAGTTAGCACCAAAATAATGAACGTAATTATGAGAAGTAAGATTGACTTGGGCCCGGTAGTTCAATGTTTAGTTATGTGGTAAGGAAATCTAACTGCCAGGTAACTTGTTGTGGTTGTCACTATGGCAACAACAAATGAGAACCCTTCTAATTATTTAACTCGAGGACTAACTGGCAGATTTTAACAAGACACTGAAATACTGGACCTGAAGGGTAAAGTCTACCGCCAATATTAAAACCCACTCAAAATCACGGGGTTTTTGTGATATCTCGAGAACGCTACAAAATATCGCATAACTGTTTGCAGACAGCTATGTGGTTTTGTAAGGACTATAGCCTGCCAGAACAAATATTGTAATGTGATGGTAATTATTTTAATTGATATTTAAATAATTAAATGCATATTTGAAATACAAATCGCACTGATTATTATAATATTTGAATACTTTTTCTTGCATAACATGACTAACAAACCACATAACTGCCTGCAATCAGTTTTGAGATATTGGTTCCAAATATAGGTAAACTTATCATTGTGCATTAAAGTATTAGTATTTATATTACATTTTCATGACATTTAACTGTTGAGTTCTATTAGTCATAATTATGCCCTACCAGGTCGGCCTTCTTACCAAATCCTACAACTTGTTGAGATTTTTCAATTTCTTATCTATGAGTAAGATGGGGTTCTAGAGGCGGCAAGAGGTCGATCTACACAGTGTTCGAGAAAACTCTCCGCACGTTTGCCTGTGCTAAAATTGATACAATCTTTCTGAGCAAGCTATGAGAAATTTCATTATAGCTAATTCTATGCTAAGTCACCACTGGTAGCACTTAATATTTCACGAATTACCAGAAAGTCCTTGATTTCGTACAGTGTGGGGTCTGGGTGTAAATCCCTTATTGGTGGAGTCATGAGACTTCGACCTAACCAACAATTGTTCCACTGGAATTAATACTTCCGAGCATCTTGCGGAGCTGTGCGAGAAACTTCTCCTTGCACCTCCTAGTAGCCAGGGTACCCAGCACCCTGGCTCGCCGGGGTCTGCCCTAGCCAGGGCGCGCTCTCACCCCCACCTGTCACCACCCCTGCTACATCTTGCGAGGAAGCTCGATCTGTGACATGATGGGCCGGGGTCTTAGATGTGTCAGGACCTCACACTGCATTGTCACGACTTTGGTGTGCAACTCCACTGGCACCCCAGACCAGAGACCGCCTGATCTACAGATTAACTAGAACTAATGGCGATACCATTCTTCTTGAGGTCGTCAGCCATATTCCAACTAATGTTCACGTTGTGTGGAGTGACCGGAGAAGCGCGCAGAATATAAGTTAGGTGGGGGGAGGTTAGCTCCATTTACTCAGGCTATATTGTTGCTTTCTTAGCTGCATTACAACTAATCTTCACCTCCTCTCATCTGACAACTTTCATATCCTGCTGCTTTTTACCAAATCTTCGAATTTCTTCTGATCTTCAACATCTACCCAATTCTACCTTGCCCCAGACACGTCTCACTCTTCTATGCTTGTTTAATTTGTTTAATCCACCTATTTTTGGTCCTCCAACTTTCCTTTATTCCCTGCTAGCCTTGTAAACTCTCTTCTTGGTATTCTTCCATTTTCATTAATATATGTATAATTGATAAGTATCAGTTTTGATGTTAAGTTTATTGAATTGCTGTTATATTTACATCTCTGTATTCATCTGCTAATATTTCGCTATTTGGTCAAGCAGATGAAAATACCTTATAGTGGTTAAGCTTCGCCAAGTTAAGACAGTCAACAGGTTCTACCCACTTGTCACCAAACGGGATAAAACATCGACCAGTCCATCAAAGCAATTCACAAACAATGTACATCATAAAAAATTCACCAAAAAGCAATTAACACTAATTAAAATGCATATATTTGAGAGTGAAAGAGTGTGTATGTCGTAGAAAGAGAAGTGTTGGAGAAAAAACAGAAATCCAGTTGTGTAAAAAACAGTTTTATAAATATCGGGCGCAATAATTCTGACAAGCCACATTAAATGTTCCAGTTATGTTATAGTATTTACCACGGCTACATATGTAAATAGGCGTAATCATTAGTCAAAATCGTTCACTACTGTTCACATGCAACGAGAGGCCCATGCTTTTTTACATCTCTCGAATTGTAGTCCATTTTCAAAAGTAATTACTATGCATACCATAGAATGTTGTACTTACTTTTAATGTATACTTTTTTCTTTTGAGTATCAAATTTTTATTTTTCTTATCATTTTGAACTATGTTTTATTTTAGCTACAAAATTAATTCTGTTTAGTATTGATGTAGTATTGTATAATATGCATGCTGTATTCCTACGTAATCGAATATTATCCTATTGCAATTTTTCAATGATCTACGTTCATCTGTACTGTGCCTTAAATGAAGATAGAGGCAGGCCTTCCCCATGACGTAATCAACATCAGCATCAATCTCAATCCCAATTCAATCTATTCTATCTATCTATCTCTCTCTCTCTCCTCCAAGCTCTAAATACACATACTTATTTAACTTACAAAAACAAACAGGTAGAAAAAATACAACACAGTCAAGGTCAGTATGACGCAATAAATTGACAAATTAAATAGATATATTTACAAATAACTTAGCTGAAATAAAATGTCCACTAATGATTAGACAGTAATGTAATGTGATAATCTGAGCACTTAATGAATTTATAAAATTAAGACTTTACTAGTATTATTAATACTTTCGAAACATATGTCAAGATCTAGTCATATTGTCTAGATGAATTAGGTGGCTCATAAAGGCTCCATCCTAAGCACCCTTAACAATACTATTTCTCTACTTAACTACACAGAATAACAACAGCAAGGTTATGGAGATACAATAATAGTTCGATCCCAATGTAGACACTGCACGTTAAATGTTTAAAATACTTTTCTATTTTAGTTTGAAACAAATAAATCCAGCTCGACATTTAGCTGTCTAAAATCTCCAACATAACTTCTCTTGTGTAAACTCACCACCCAGTCACCATGTTCCAGCTAGGGTCACAATACCTTAGCCAGCCGCGTAGGAACTGTGTTTCGAGTGAGGGGGGGGGGGGGAGTTTTATGAAATGGCTTTTTCTATTTGAGCTCTAACATTGCCCCTTTTTCGGCCCATTATATGCAAATTTTTGGGTCATTAAGAAAATGAAAGTTCTAGGTGCATAACTTAATTCTTGAGCTATGATTTATTTTAATCACCTTTATCTCGCTACGAGTATAAGAACAAAATATATTTTCTGAATAATGTTACGAGGCTCCGCGGCGATTTTTTTTGAACGCGTGGGTGACAAATGAGTTTTGAACGGTGGACTAAACAAATCGTACATCAAACGTTATACTTAATTTTTTTCACTTTTACTCAGAGCGGGAGAAAAAAGGTAAAGTGTTTAAAAAAATTCATAGCTCTCAAAATCAAGTTATTGGCATCATAGACCATTAAATTTTCTTGATTGACGCCCAACAATTTTTTGCCATATAGTTTTGGCACATTGTCCGTAAAAAAAACTTTTTGTAATCAAGTTTCCTCTTTTATTCAATCAACTTTAATCCATTTTCCTTTGACACTAACAAATTTGAGTATGACGTGCTATGGAATAGCCCTTATCACAACTATAGTCATAACTCAACACTCAAACCTAGAAAAAATAAATTGTAATTTACTCAATCCTTTCGTGCATTCGCATTAACGACTGAAGAAAAACCGGGTTCCGCGGATTCGACCCTGCGACGTTTTCCTGAATCAGAGTCAAGCGACGCAAGGACAATGCAGACTTCTAGCGATCTACACTTCCCAGATTCTTGTTTCGCTCTGTGGCGACTGACACTTGCGTGACTAGATGTTAACACATCAAACTGCAAGCGGCAGGCCTGTGACAGGGTTTTTGGCGTGTGTTCTTACGAAAAAATACAACAGCTTAAAAGGTGTGTGAAATTCCGCGCGAAACAGAAATGCTTTTCCTCAACCCCTTCCCAACGCGCCTGCCTGAAGCAAAACGTCTGGCTCGCGCCCTAGTGAACCACTGGGATCACATTATTCTTGTCCGGTTCTTTCCTCAGCGTGTGTCTAGCTAATCTAAAACTAACAGTTGTCCACACATAAAAAGTAATAATAACGTGCAACAGAAATCAGACTAAAGCGGAGAAAAACTATATGGGATAAAAGTTAAACATTCCACAAAATTTAATCTTACGTTGATATAATGAAATTCCTATCATACAGTTGCAAATCCTGGTAAACCAAACTCCCGTAAGTGTAGTTAAATTTTGTACAGAAATCATCCAGAAATTGTAATACATTGTTGCGATTGTAATGGGGTCCACTCACAATCATTTTCAGAAACCTCTTGTTGCAAGCATTTAGTATACGAAGTATTAGCTTGGTTTCTACGCTCTATAATGCCACTTTATTGCACAGATTGTGCTGTTCACTGCTAACCTCAGTGGAAGGCTGTGCGCGAAATGCAGATAGGTCGCGATTTGAATGGGGCGGGGACGAGATAAGTATGGACTCTCTATACCAGAACCTTGGATCTATTTTAGACTTCGCAGCAATTAGTAGCTGGCGTTGTTCATTGCAGACCTTACTGATATGAAATAATGACAATTTTGCTTGGTTTACTCGTCAAGAAGTTACAATTCCCAAACTTAGCTCTGTACAAAAGTAACGCACATCCTAATTATTTTCTATCTGTTTATCTTAAACATTTCTTAGAATTCTTAGAAGATAAGTTCTTATCGCGTTCAAAGTGTTTACACATCAATAGCAGACTGATTTGTAATTTGATAGATTTTTAGAAATGTAAAAATTACAAAAATTATTTTACTTGTGAGATAGCAACAACACTGGACATTTCTAACTGGCAAAAATAAACGTATCCGTATCTTGACTGCAGCATGCAGATGCAACAGATTCTCCCTAGGAGGATCCAAGTATTAAAATCTTAATGATAGTCTCCAGTCTTCCAATACGTCCGCACAGGGCGAGCGTAGCAAATTGAAGCGTCAATCTGACACTATCAAGATGGCGATTAGGCGTTTTAATTAATACAATATTTTTGATGCGATTTAAGTATTTTTTGGTAAGTTTGATATGGTTTTAGCTTGAGCAGCTGGAAATGGCACAAACGACAAAATAATTAGACATACAAACGGATTAGTAATCATTTGGTTAAAGTATAACACCAGTAAACTGCGGCTGCTGAAAATATTGGCTCAATCGCTCCACTAAAAACATGGTTGACCGGAAACGGGGGGGGGGGGGGTATGTAAAGGTTCAAACTCAATTTCACCATGAATCAGAACCTGGCGAATTAGCCGCTTGCCGGAGCAGCGAATACGGCGTGCTTACACCCGAATCCGGCCTATAGACCTACAAAAAGAGGAATAAGAGTGGGTTTCAGCTATCTGCCACGCGCCCCGAAAATTACTAATCTTGAACTCGGTATATGCCTGGTATGGTCCATGACATCCAAAAAAAAGACGGGCGAAAATTGTTGGTTTAAAAAAGGCTCTTACTCGCAAATTCTTAAAGCTCGGCTGGAAGTGGTGGTGGGGGTGCTAGGAGTTCTCCGCGGAGAGTCTTTAGCTTAAAATCGGAAATCTAGGAACTATGAAACTTGACCCCGTAGTTATTTAGACAAGAGGCCTTTCTTTCAAAACTAAAACGGTAACAGGGCCGAGAAATCAAATTGGAGATAATCAAAACGCGTAATTACCAAGCGTGGTATTTGTACGAATTTAAATGGATTAAACCATTATAATATCTTGCGTCCAAACACAAGGGGCTAATTGGGATGACCATGGGCCCAAAAATCCAACATTTCTGAACTTAAGAATTAAATCAAAAAACGCTTACAACTGAGATGTTTCAAACGTGAATACAGTTTGATATCTCGGTCATTTTATCACTTTGAAAAAGACAAATTGGTTAACGGTCCAAAAAAAAAATTTCAAAAGGTAATTCCGTACTCTTATGATATACCTGAAGAGAAACGGTTTCAATTTTAGAACTTTGAAACGTTGGCCACCTCCATGTACCCATTAACAAAACCGGCAATGGAAAGGGAAAATCAATAGATTTTTAATATTCAAATCAAACGCGTAATTCATCACGTTTAATTTAAACTTGAAATTAATCATCCACATACTTATAAATTTAAATCTTTGCTAGTGCTTGGTTGTTGTACTATGCTAAACAAAGGGCAAAGGGTTGGATTCCCGCTTAGTCAGTAATTTTAAATTTTTTATTTTTCCTAACCAAGTTTTTTTAGTTGTAAAACGGTGACTTTGGAGCAGTCCTAGAATCAAACGCGTATTACTCAGCGTGTAATTTGTATACACTTGAAATTAAATGCTTAAACCAATTAAATATCTAGTGCTTATGCTAGGAGTTGGTCTGAAATTTTGCTGCTTCCAATGCAGAAGGGAAATTCATTCCGCTAAATCAAGAAGTTTTTTAACTTTCTGATTTGGACTTAAGTCTAATGTAGTTATCTTAGGAGTTGGAAACGGTGACTTTGGAGCGTCCTAGCAAATCAAAACGCGTTAGACCAGGCACAATTAACAAGTTGAAAATTAAACAGCTATATACCATTAAAAAACTATGCTTATGCTGTGCTTTGGCTTGTTGTTAGCGTATCTGCTTCCAATGCAAAGGCCAGGTTCGTTTTCCCCAACACAGAAGTTTTTAACTTCTGATTGACTTAAGTCCATTCTTTGTCTTAGGATTTGTAAACGTGACTTTGATGCCGTCCTAGCAACGAGCAATAATAAATTCCAATGTTGTTTTACGGCCTTGATTCTTCTTGATCCGGATTTCACTGTCCATACCATGATATATTTCCTATTAAAATGGAACCTTGGTTATCGCTCACTCCATCGTCGGGCCTGACAGGGTGGCTTGGTAATTCAGTATTAAAAATCAGCCACTGAAAACATAATATACAGATGGGTAGAACTCAATAAAAATTGATTTATTTATTTATTCAAGGAGGTACTTTGGGGAAGTGGCCCAAAATGTAAAAAAACTTTGAACTTAACAAATTTAATCATTCAAAGTCCATCATTCAACTTGTAAACGAAAAATAAAAAAGAATTGAACCCCCAAATACAAAATTTGAAAAAAGCGGCAGCCAAGTCCTCTTAAAAGTTAGCGTGAATGCGTGAGATATAAAATTACCAAGCTTTTTATTCTTTGTATTTCACTCTTGAAATAATAGAACATTAATACCTTTAAAAAGGATTTAGTGTAATAAAAGTAAAGAATTTGTAATTACGAAATTATAAAAAAATTTCAAAAAATAAAGTACATTGCGATTTTTATATTTCGAGTATAAAAATTACTTCAAAATTGTATGCTCCCTCAAGGAAATGTTTACAATATTGAACAAATAAAAAGATAAAAACTTGATACTAATATGTAAAGAATCAGAAACTTAAGTTAAAAGGGATTGAATCTTTTAAAATATTTTTTTTTATTAGTTCTATATAATAAATATTAATAATCTACACATAAAATACATCTTATGGGATCAAAACCGAGGAAAAAAAGGTTTAAACATTATCGCCACAGGCAGCATAAGGGATATTAAGAAAAATCGAACTATAAATACAGCTTGACGAGTTTGTGGGTCATCGAGGTTTTTGAAATGACTACAAATGTTATGAATGGGATTTGCGAGGCAAAGTTACGATTTGATAAAAAAAACTTATGAAAGAAATATAAAAATATGTATCATTGCTTTGACAGCTAGAATCGTTTTGCTGATGCAATAACTTCAATGCAAGGCGTGTCGGTCCTTATATGGGTCTTGGGCTGGTTGGGGGCTTATGGTTCATCTACTTGCCTAAATGCGAAACGCGCTCCAAAAGTAATTAAAACAATCAAACGCTGAAAAGACAAAAAGCTGCAATTTAAGCCAGCTCGCCGGAGTTGTGAAGGAGATGGAATGCGTTTATTACTTTGTGTTCCTTAGGTTAGCTTTGTGCAATACAGTGAAGTAGGCTACGTTAAAAGAAGGACTCTATGGCGAATATACATAAACGTGTGAAGTTCTTAGTTACACCAAATAAGCCTTTGAATTGTTTTCCGCTCCTACACACTCACATGGGGTAATCGAGGATTTAAAATGGGGGGGGGGGGGATGTTTGAAGGGGTTCTAGAAAAAAGTTGTTCCCAAGGGGACAGTACCCGCAGGGTATATTTAGCAGTTCCGGAGGTGGGCCAGATTTGACGTGTTTATATTCTCATTTTTGGGTTCGGGGTTTAAGGGGGGTTTGGGTTTGGAAAAGGAGTTAAGAACAAAAAGGAAATACACGAAAATAGTAAACCCAAAAAAATTTTTGCCGCTTGCCGGAAAACGAATCGTGTTAACCCCTCCCCTAATTCTGGGTATAGAATTAAAAAGGGATTTAAACCAATTGATTTTTTAGGTGTACCAAAACTATGGGGTCCGGGGTTCTACCCCAAAATCTCCTTCAAGGTATTTTGGGCTTTGGGTTTTAAAGTCACAAAACCCAAACTTGTTTCCAAATCCCTTTGGCGAAGTAATTTGCCAGTTTCGAAAAACTTATTCTTTATTCTCCTTGCGTTAAAGGACTTTTCACCTTTTTTAGAAAAAAGGGGGGGGGGGTTTTTTTCCCCCCCTCTTCCCTTTGGTCCCCCTGAACTTACCCTACACATCGTCTATCCCACTTTAGATTTTCATTTTTTACATTTTAAATATAGACCCTTTTTCGTCAATTTGTTATAACTTTATTTAAAAAAATAATTTTATTTTTTTCAATTCTTTTGGATATATTGTTGTTTTTTTTATGGGGTGATTTTGTTCAAACCAAGTTTAAAATGGGGGAAAAATTAATTTAGTAACTTTTTTGTAAATTGGGGGAGGTTTTTTTTGGTACCTAAACCAAATTAAAACATCGTAAAAAATCCGACGCGAATTTCAATTTTACAATTGGTTTTGATTTTTTTAAGATTGTTTTTGGATATGCAAAAATATTTAAAAAAAAATTAGTTTGAAAAGGGGGTAAGTGAAAAATTTTGTGGTTGAAATAAAAAAATTCTAAATTCTAAAATGGAGAAAAATAAGGGTCTTTTAGGGTAGTTAAATTATAAGGGGATAATTGGATGTCCCAAAAGGGGGAGTGGGCCCCCCCCCCCCACCCAAACAAAACCCCCAAGACCCGGGAAAAAGCAAAATTAACCACATGTTGAAAAAAGCAAAAGAGACTTAAAAACAAAAAAGAACGTTTTGGCAAGCATGAAATTTTTGGGGCCGAAGCATTAAAATAACTGTGTTTTATTAAACCAGACGGATAGAAGGGTTGGGGCCTATTTTGCATTGCCCCCCCCCCGGCCACAAAAACAGATAGAGAAAGTTTGCAATTTAAAGCCCGAAAATCTTAAAAAAACGGCCCCGAAAGCCTTCCCAATATCCACATATTAATCCCTTTTTTTCCCCACAGTGCAATGACTTGGAGCCTTTTCATCAAAAATCGGAAATACAATTTTTTAATACTTTTGGATAAAATTCATGTTATATTTCCAAAACCATATAAAAACTGCAAATTAAACACATATTTTAAAATCACATATCTTTTCTTGTTTTTAAAAATTTTGAAGTCCAATTCAAAATGGAAAGATATAAATGTTTATTTATATTTATGATTTACAAAGTAAAAATTAATGATTTTATAAATATGTTTTGTAAATTCAAAATTTTTATTAAAATTGAAAATTGAAATTTATTTGATTAAAAGGGTTATGGAAAAAAGGTTATGTTAAAACCCCCTAAAAAAAAAAACGTTTTTATTATTACTTATAAAAATACATCCTGAAACATTGTAAAACATAATTCATCATCCCTAATTTAACATTACATTAATTTCTATTGAATATGGTTATTGTTGGTTTTAGGTGTTAATCTGTATTGCATGTTTAAAGAATTTTTATTTACTGTCTTTTTTGATAACGTTATCAAAAATAAAAACTTTGTGGTTTTTATGGGATCTTTTTTAGATAAAGACTATACCTTTTTGTGCCCCAATAAACTCTTCAATCACTAAGTGAAAGGGAACCGGGTTTTGTGCACAAACAAAGAAAAAATCCCCTTTCCTGTAATGCCTGTCCATCTTGACTCGTATTGACAGTTTCAAAACCACATGGACCTCTTTGGGAAACTGTACCAACCTGTTTTGAGAAGTCCCCTTTTATATAACGATGTCCACTAATTTCTGAACATGAAAATTTAGAAGTGGTTGCGTTTTTCTTTGTTTTAAAAAAAGAAGCGGGGGGCCTCAAAACAAACCCGCGTCCTTTTTAGTTTGATGATTGACAGAGTGTTCTTTTTGGGGCGACACAAGGGATGAAGATGATTGATTTGTAGGTCTCACCCCCTCAGCTGAGCCGATATGTCTAGTTATGAGATTATGTGACTCAGTATAAAACATTACTCTGTACCAATTATTGTGAAAGAAACAGTTACTTCCACAGTTACACAAGGGGGCATTAAGAATCATGTATTGTTCATGATTTCCTGCTTCTTTCTTATTATTTTCTTTAAATTATAAAAATCAATATCATTATTCTTTCCTCAAGCATAATATTCATCATTGGATGAGCGAAGTAAAATTTCTTACTTAAACCCGAAAAAAAAACTAGTTTTTAATCTGTTTATTCGCTCTTTACCAGGCACTAAGGCCCACAAATTGGCAAAAATGCTGTTTTGGTTTTAGTCAAAAAGTAATTGTTTATTTATTTTATACAATGTTTTTATGTGGTACTTTTTTCTTGATTTTAAGTTAATCGACAATCCTTTTGTGTATCTGACATATCGAAGGGATTAAAAAAACTAAACTAAACTAAAATAAACTGAATAAACTAAAAAGGCATAATTATGGGATTTGATAAAAAATTCAGGGCCCTTTTTAAATATTAAAAATTTGATTGCCAAATTTTTGGGGGGCAATCGAGAAATATTTCTCGTGAATATCGATTTTAAGATTTTTTTTCTATTTTTTAAAAGCATATTTTAGGGGAAATTTTGGCCCGCGACCGGGCAACTGCTCTCCCATCTTGATGAAACTTTATGGGAAAAGTTCGAAATCACCCAACTTAGATATGTTTGATTTTGGGTACAGAATAAATATTCTGATGAAATCGTACTTTTTTGGGCAAGATTGGTCAAAATGCTTTCACATTGCACAAAAGGGGCGTGTCGGCTATCCTTGGGCGGCTCTAGGTTCTTTCAGACTCGCATTGTTTGAAGGCGAAAAAACATGGTTTACTCTCAATCTTGTCTTGATAATGACGACAATGACGACGACTCGAAACAGTAATCATTGGACAAAAATAATCAACCATAACAGCTCATCCATCAACGTGACTGGAAATAGCGTTTGCGAATATTGAAAGGTGTCCAGCATCGTTGGTGGGAAAGTTCGAAGTTCTTACATGGAAATGCGTGGGATCCGGATAACCGTGGGTTGTCGCCTTCCCATGTTGGAAGTAGTAAGTTGCTTGCCAATACATTGCAGATAAGGCTTACTTATTAAAGATTTATGAGCAGGCCCTATGGGTTCGAATACTTCATTGGATGAGCGAAGTGAAGACTTCAATTTTCACTTACACCCCAAAAACTAAGCTCTTTTTTTGTATTTTTATTTGTTTGTTCGCGCTCTACCGGGCAAACGGCACATGCGATCTTGATGAAAATTTGAGGGGACCTGTTGAAATATCCGAACTTAGACTTGCCACGTTTTTGGGTACAATCGATCAAATGTTTCTTTTGATTATCGTACTTCAACGATTTTTATGAGATATTTTCGTGATATTTTGGCCGATAATCAACCATAAAAGCTCATCCATCAACGCGACTGGAAAAAGCGTTAGCGAAGCGGCCTAGTACAAGCGTAAATGTACGTGTAACACTATAAAAATGTTGGCCCGCCGACGATCTTTACAGTGAACTGTGTTTACTCAATCTCGTGGTTAAAGAAAACAGTCTCCAGCCGCATGAAACCTCTATCACGTTGATTTCCTCGCCTCGCGTCCTGAACAGGAAACCCAACAACACAAGATGTTCGATCTGTGATTCAAGGACGTTGTTTCACTGCCAAGACTGGGCGGACGTCAGTCAATCAGGCGGGGAAACCATACACACAGTTTCCTTCAGTACGCACGTGAACCGGGAGTGTTGGCCCGAGGTCAGGGGTTCGAACACAGATATTAAACAATAATAATAATGTATACTTTATTGACAACAGGCCCAGAGACCCACAAGTGCAAAATAATAGACCCCTATTGTAGGCTAGATTAGCAGTGTCCAATACTTCCGCACAGGCGCGAGCGTAGCAAATTGAAGCGTCGAAAATCCAGTTCAAGATGGCGGTTTGGCGTTTTAATTTATGCTTTTTTAAAGCAATAAGGTATTTTAATGGAATGTTTGATATGGTTTTAGCTTGTGCAGCATGGGAATAAAACAAACAGAAACAATACGAAGTTATTGCATAAGGGAATTTAGTAATCATTTGATGTTAAAGTCTAGTATGCTTACCTGTCAACCTGGCGGCAATCTTGAGAACTATTTGGGCTACAAATCGCTCCCATTTGATTAACATGTAAACTGTCATTTCAAGATGGCTTCTAATTGTAACGGAAGTGGACCACCGACTGCTAATCTAGCCTAACAGTAGTTAAATATCAATGGGTCAGGGGTTCGAACATAGATATTAAACACCTATAGTAGGCTAGATCCGCAGTCATTAATCCACTTCCGTGACAATTTGAAGCCATCTTGAAATACCTGTTTGCATGTTAAGTAGATGGGAGCGATTTGTAGCCAAAATATTTTTAAAGATTGCCGTCAGGTTGACAGGTGAGCATACTAGCCATTAACATCAAATGATTACTAAATTCCCTTATGCAATAACTTCTTATTGTTTCTGTTTGTTCAATATCATGCTGCACAAGATAAAACCATATCAAACAATCCAGTGAAATACTTAAATTCATTAAAAAGCATTAATTAAAACGCCAAATCGCCATTTTGTTGATGGCAGATTGACTCTTCAATTTGCTACGCTCGCGCCTGTGCGGAGGTATTGGAGACTGCGTATCTAGCCTACTATAGGTGTTTAATATCTGTGGGTTCGAACCCCGGCGAGGTCGGCGATCCTGACTGAAGGGTTTCCCCCCTCAGTCGTTTATGTGAACATTCCTGCACGTTCGCCTGACCCGCACCGACGTCCCTATTCGTCGAAGGTGAATTTTTTGACCATACTATACAGTGTTAAATTGTCATGTTTTAACTACAAAATGGCAACTCAAGGATTACGTTTTACCTACAACCTAAAATAAATTTGTGACTTAATGATTTAATTTTAGAAATATTACGCGTGCAGCAGGCATTTTACACCAGGGGGGGGGGGAGGGGAGTGCCCCCTCCCCCCCCCCGTAGCGCCGCCACTGCAGTTTATGGAAGGGGCAATGTGCCCATAATTTCCGAAATTAAATTTTTAAGTGTCCATTTTGAAATTTCCCCAAACAATTATTAATATTCCTCTGGAACTTCCTCAATAACTCACGCTCTTCAGGCCCGCAGGCGACTCCGGTAATCATACGTCTGACTCTGAGGCAGCATTGTGATGCTCGCCGGCATTGGGATGCTCTAACCCACCTGCAGGGCTCTGGGTGCGTGTTGCGTGTTGCTAGTGTAGTTTAGTGTATCTTAGTGTAGTTTAGTGTAGTTTACCTGTCCCATGACTGGACAGTGGATGCTAGGAGCTTTAGTCACAACTAACAGCACACAATGGAGGTGGCTAAAATGTAAGTCATGGTCATTGTTCGCTCGTCTATGGTGTCGGCGCCTACAGGGTTGGCTTGGTCGGTATTAAATTTAATGTCCCCCACTGAAAATTAGTTATGTGACAGAGTGAGTAGACTCTAAATACGAATTAATTAATTTATTTAAGACGTGAGTGATGGTATGGCCACATGAGAAGAATGGAGAAGAATAGGATTCCAAGACAAGCATTTGAAGTAGTGAATGAGAGAAGAGAGGATTGGGCAGTGGTGGGAGATAGAGAGAGATGGGGGGAAGACAGGAAAAAGTGGAGAGTGTTGGTGTCACGACAAGAGAAAGAAATACACGAAGATCATGTAGTTCAAGAAAATGATGTGTCGAGCTTGGCATTGGCAGACCGATACTGATTCCTGGGATGCCCAAGACCAATGGTGGAAACATCCCTTTACCCAACTATATAGTTGTTGGAATAAAGAGTAGGGGATATATATAAGACGTGAGTATTAATATACTTGAAGATAACTAATAATTTTCACCTGTTATTTTGTCGCGTTGTGGTGACGAATAATCTACATTATTTAAAATATGGTAGATGTTGCAAGTTAAAAACTAGTGACTAAGGTGGTTATAAATGACGCTGTAAGTTAACAAGCTGAAAGTCAAAGTGTAATGACTTACTTTCCACATAAACTTCCAGAATGCCTCAACCTGGCGCCCTGGTTAATAAGTCTCGCCTACGTCTGCACATGCACCGATACAATGCTAGGGTTATCCGAGTGTTTCCCCGTATTGTCGCCCTGGGTCACAAGTTAACCTTCCAGTCGGCGGGGATATTACGACAGCCGCGCGCACTACTTTCAGTTTCTGCACGATACCAAGGGCCGGGGGCGGCAAAGAGCAATGTGTCACTGTGTCCAGAGCCGGAGGACCAATCAGATGCCACCTCTGTTAGTACAGACAAACTAGACTTGACCCGGTTCCTCAATGAAACTTGGAAAATATGTTCAGGGGATGTCCCTGAACAAAATACTCAAGTTCCCAAAGAATCACAATAAGGGAAAATCCGCCATTTCGAAAAAACTCCACAATATTGGATTTCTCAGATTTTTTGCTCTAACAGGTGATTTAAATAAGAGAATGATTTAATTTTTCAATTTTTAATTATTTGCAACCCTTTTGATGGAATTAATATTAATAATACCAATATTTACCTTCTTTGTAGATAATTTTGCCACCAAGGCCAAAGAACTAAAGGAAGACACTACCGACTAAATTAGTTTCGGAGTTCCAGAGGTCAACCCTTATTTTTGCCCCCTGAATACTATAAGTAGGCCTATATACATGTGTATCTTATTTAAGTGTAATCAAATATAAATCCATCGCCTTGTACAGCTTCAGGTCATGCTTCACAATCCACATTGTGGCTGTTGCAAGTAGAAGCTTCCAGTATGCCTCGACTCCGGCATTTGGAGTGTGAGAAATAGGTAAATGCTACCTTCTCATTGCCTCAGTCCATATTAAATAACCCATTGCTCAATAGTGTGTCGTCTTGCAACATGGCCGCCCTAGCAACGCCCTGGCAACGAAGATTTTGACTCTAAACATTGATTCCTATTGTAAGCCAAGGGTAGTGCTTTTGACTATGAGTCATTGAGAAGTCTGAGCCTCAAAGTTGAAATGGATAATATTAGATGTTATTATTTCACTATTTGTCAACCCATTAAGAAAGATAACTTTGTTTACGTTTCTATGACAACAGAGATGTTAACCATCAGAGCAAACAGTAATAAAGCTTTGCGTTAGTCTCCAGCCGAACAGGACGTTAACACACCTTATAGGGTCATGGCATTCACCTGGCACGATTGTAAAACATCCCAGAAAGATGGCCGAGCGAAAGATAAACTTATATATTGAGGGATATACATTAACCCTCTCGCTACTGGTATCCACTATAGTGGACATCAACTTTCTAAATTAAATTATGGTAAACGATGTTTTGTTTCAATTTTACCTATAATTTTTTTGGTTGGTAAGAAATATATATTTTTCCTGCCAATGGGTCGAATAATACCTTTTTAAGAGAAGATTAAAAAATGTACAAATTTGCAAAAAGCAGCTTAACACAGTGGCGGCTTGAACCCCTGAAAACCCCCGGGCCAACTTTGTAGTATTACACCCACCCAATAACAGACAAATAATATTTTCAACCTAATTTCGGCGTGAAGTAATCTCATGTAACCATTTGCATCGTTCCAATAATTTCAGAATTAATATTAGACCATATAATTGATTTTTTACCGTCACACATGTAAAAACAAAAATAAATCTAAGAAAAAACACGTTTTGTTATAATATAATATCGTCTTTTCGTCCGCCAAAAGGCCTACGACAATTCCTCCAAATTTCGTTTAATGGCAGAACGTACAATATTATGTTAGCAATATCCATGACGTAACAAGAGGTTGTTTTTAGGCAGCTTTACAGTTCATTGTTTGAGTAAATAAAAGTATTAACGTTTCAATTAATATTGTTTACAATCGGAAATTAAAATTTAATGTCTCCTTGTTCTGATATTAACTTTTAATATTTCAAGAGCTTTCAGTTTTAGAGTGAGAACTATTGGTGTCGGATCATCTCAGGTCGGTAAATTGTTTTAGAAAACGTATCTATGAAGACCATTGTACGAACAATATGTTATTTTCTGCTATTTGTTGAGACTCTTCAAGCGGATGGTAACATAGATCCAGATTTAGAGACGATCTTCAGTGGTGACGCTGACTTCTCGAACGCGTTCTATCATAGTCTGTCAAGACGAACAACTAAAGACATCATCTTCTCACCTTTGGGTATTCGGGTAGGCTTAGGCCTCTTCTTAATGGGAGCCAGAGGTGAAACAGCCACGATTCTTGCAAAACTAATCAGAGTGCCAGATGATAAGAACATTGTTGCTGAAGCTGCGAATAAACTTCTAGAAAAACTCAAGGAGAATCCGAGTATAAACATCACTAACAAGATATTGGTCACAAAATCGTTCGAAATGAATGAAAAATTTGAATCAATAGCTAGAAATAAGTTTTTAACAACGATTCAAACGGTGGATTTCAGTGAAAAACATTCTGATGACCTTGTGAACAAGTGGATGTTCAAAACCTCCGGCAACAGGTTGTTGGATCCGAAGTTTGAAGAGTCCTTCACAAAAACACCAGATTTTGCGTTGATTAACACTGTAAAGTTCAAGAGTGACTGGTTGAAAGGGTCGAACGAGGAGATTCCTTCTCCTCAGCCGTTCACCGTGAGTAAGACCCTAACGATGCGAACCAAGATGTGCGGCTTCGAAGACAGCTACAGGTTCCACGCCAATCAAAACCTCGGTGCGCATGTCCTTGAGTTGCCCTTGGAACACTCGCAACAGCCGAGCGCGTATCTCGTGGTGTTTCTACCCTTTGACGTTTACGGCCTCCAGAGAGTCGAAGAAAGACTCTACGGATTGAACCTCACAAAGATTCTGACGATGTCTAAAGCTTCAATGCAGAATCTGTCGATTGTGATACCTGAATTCAGACAGGAAAGACAGATCGTTCTCGACCAAAGCGTAGACTACAAGAACAATAACGACTTCTCGGGCTTGGCAGAGTCTGCAAGTACAACCGGACGCGTCTACCACAGGGTGGTGCTAACCCTGGGTTGTAAGGGGGTGACAGCAGGGTCTGAGACCGGGACCACAGCCAACAGGAACCACCACAGAAACACAAGGGAGACTAACAGGCAGCAGGAAACAATGATTGTGTTGAATCATCCGTTTGTTTATGTTGTTCGCTCTCAGAACATGGACGTTCTGTTCATGGGGAGATACACGCCGGCCTTGGAGCAGACTCAGGACTATTCCTTCAGTGAACAACCAGAGAACTGAGTGAGGTTGTCCAGGTTATTGAGTCTGCAAGTACAGCCGGACGCGTCTACCACAGGGTGGTGCTAGCCCTGGGTTGTAAGGGGTGACAGCAGGGTCTGAGACCGGGTCCACAGCCAACAGGAACCACCACAGAAACACAAGGGAGATCAACAGGCAGCAGGAAACAATGATCGCGTTGAATCATCCGTTTGTTTATGTTGTTCGCTCTCAGAACATGGACGTTCTGTTCATGGGGAGATACACGCGGCCTTTGGAGGCAGACTCAGGACTATTCCCTTCAGTGAACAACCAGAGAACTGAGTGAGGTTGTCCAGGTTATTGAGTCTGCAAGTACAGCCGGAAGCGTCTACCACAGGGTGGTGCTAGCCCTGGGTTGTAAGGGGTGACAGCAGCTTCTGAGACCGGGTCCACAGCCAACAGGAACCACCACAGAAACACAAGGGAGATCAACAGGCAGCAGGAAACAATGATCGCGTTGAATCATCCGTTTGTTTATGTTGTTCGCTCTCAGAACATGGACGTTCTGTTCATGGGGAGATACACGCAGCCTTGGAGCAGACTTTAGGCTTTAGTAAAAAGTAAATGTGACCTTTACTTTTCTTAAAAAACAAATATATTTAATATATTTATTTATTAATATTTTACATTTTTTTTGAAAATCAAAGTTTGTGGTATTTTTATAAATTGTTTTATTTACTTTGTGTGTCTTCTGTTCACAGCATCATTTATCATTTACCGGCTACTGTCCGAGTTACATTTATTGATATCTAGCAACACAAGTGTTAGGTAACTTCTGTTACCGCTCAAAACTAAGTTATTATTGGTAGTAATGGATTAATGCGTAAAAAAAATTCAAATATCTTTCACCATCTGATAGAGCTCGTATTGTAGAACACAACTCCATCTTTTACAACTCATTTTTTGTATAATGTTTTGTAAAAAGCTCCACTTCTATTAATCAGAACCCAATAAGTTGAATGGCCTCCATATTATTAAAATTCAAAGAGGTCTGAGGTATCACACACTCACATACACCGATACCTGTTCCCATATACCTAATTAACATTCAGCATGTTCTTGTGACAACGATGTTTGTCACTAAGTAAATGCTTGTGAATATAGAGTAGGTATTACATTATACAGATTGATTATAACCGATCTGAGTTGACTTTAAACAAATTATTCACGACTGCTGTAATTACTGAACTACCGACAGTCACATTATGCATTCATCAGATTTATAAGTATAGTAAAGAACCATTGGTTTGAAATGTTCACTCGCTGTTGTTTGTTATTGTTGTTGAAAGCAGAGACTATTCCAAGTTAACAAGGTAGAATTTCCTCACAAGATACGTTAGATTGGCGTAATCTACATTGCGTTGTCAAGAGGGCACAACGAAGCGCGTTTGAATGTTTCTGAATTGTTGACTTGATAGGCAAATGACAACAAAGTGGTTTCAAAGACGTCATTGAGTAATTACCAGACATAAAGATAGCTAGTACTTCGTAAAAAAAATTGGGCAAAGGCTTAACCCTTGAGGAGCACAAGAGTAACGTCAATAGTTACAGGAGAAAATCACACGTTTAGTATAACAAATCGCACTCAGGCGTTGATGATTTCTGCTGACAATTGGTAATATCATTACCAAATTTTGCATGGATGTTAATTAAGTACTTTTATATTGATACCAGCACTTGGATGCAAAACATAAGCCATGCAGATCCATTGCGCGACATAAGTCCATAACGTAAACAAATGGGAATTCCAAGTCATGGATTTCATTTCTGGAAATTCTTACCAAACCATTTATCTTACGATGAACCTGCGCGTTCACATTGATTTAAACGTTGATATCCAGTATGCAAATTTGAGTTAAAAAATCTGTTCACTTGGAATAAATTCTCGAAGTTGACCAGAATGGAGTAGAATACAATGATTTCACAATTTTTTAGTTCAAAACCAATGAATTAATTTAGGAATACGCGTAATGGATGTCATAGATTTATTCTTTGTTAACGTTAGTGTGAAATTTTATAACGGTGTTATAAACCGTTTACCCGAAAAAAAACAAAAAAAACAGAAAGCTGAGCGCCTAAACTCGTCTCCGCGCCAGCCTCAGCGACTCCTCATAACCCTTGTCCAAAATGAAAACGCATTGTCCGACCTCCCCACATCAGCAAGTTCATTATACCAGGTATCATATTTCTTACTTACTTTCGATCACGTATTTATGATACTTAATACGCGTGAAATGGGAAGGCAATTATTATCACAGCACATCTCCATTAATTGACTCTAGAAAATAAAGAAAACATGTACTAAATTACGAAGAATTAAAAAGTTGTCATAAAGGTCATAAACACCTGACTGATTGACGATAATGATTAATGTGTGATACTAGGGAGTATATTTGTCCATTGTTTACAACGACATAGACAATGTAATGATTTATGGCTGTCAAACAACAAATCACTTAATTTCCTCTTGACAACAGATGGAAGTCACTTTAGCTAACTGAAAGTGTTTTAGGAGGTTGTGTTGATAAATCCTCGCCTCCTGCGTCAGATAAGCGCGCATTGTTATCTACGAGAGCTATTTCAACAGCTGCCTCGGTTAGGTTCTGCTAGTCCAGGCCAGATAGGATAACAGATTCAAGGTGTAAACGAATGAGCATGTTATGTTTTGAGTAGTAGCATAATTTTTATTTATCATTTGTGATTTAGGTAAGAGCCAATTAAGTATAATTTGGCATTTTCAACAATGACACAATCATATATCTGACTTTTAATTTTTGCAAAATAATGCTAAAATAATTCGTCTTGAATAATCTGTAAACGCAAATCTACCATTTATGGTTAATTAGACGAGTGAGCGTAGTGGCTGAGTCTTACAACGCAAGTCGAACGATTATCGTTGTGATGTTTGTTTGTAAAATGTTTGTATGTTTGTTCGATGCCAAACGGCCAAATGGCCAAACAGATTGAGCTGAAATTTTAAACAGACTTACACACGACTTACAGACGTTCTTTCTTTCCTTCTTTCTTTCTTTCTTCTATCGTATTCCTAGCTTAATCCATAATAAGTGCGCATCTAAATTATTTACATAACTATATATATTATTACTTTTTGACACGAATGAGCCATATGGGAGTCTTTTTTACCACTTGAATATCACATGCAGCATTTTCTTTCTGCCTTTAGTCGACTTATTTATTAGTTAGTTAATATATCGGCCTACATTATTTTAAGTATGGATTTTACTTTTTGAAACTTGTAATGGTCATAAGTATTAAATATAAAGGTGATTGTAGATTAATCGGCCAATCCACCACCACCCTTTTAGTTAATATTTATGGCCGTTACAAGACTCAGAAAGTGAAATACATTTTAAATTAATGTAGGCCGATATAGTAACTAACTAATAAATAAATAGACTAAACGCAGAAAGAAACTGCTGCATGTGATATTCAAGTGGTAAAAAACACTCCCGTGGCTCATTCATGGTTAATGTCTATATAATTTATTCTTATCGTAACAACTATACGTTTTGTTTATTTTTCAACTGATCTTAAGTCTTCATCCGAATTAATTATACATAGCTATACAAATCTAGGGAAACGCCAAAGTCTTTTTTAGACGAGTGAGCGAGCCATGTGTTGAGTACCCGGTAACATTCCCTTTCCTTCCCCTACCAAAGGCTGGTTATGGGTCTTTCCTTCCTAGCCTATCATAGGATAGAGTAGCGCATTACGGCGGATATTAAATGCAATTAATTAATTAACCAAATAAAAAAGGGGGAAAAGAAAGAAAAAAGAAAAAGAATAAAAGAAGTAAAACTAAAAGAGAGTCTCAAAGTTCAATCTTAATGGCAATGACTTTTTAATTCATATGTTATTTAATTTGCAATACTTGAGTAATTATTAGTATAGCATAACTATAGCACTTTATTTTATGTGTATGTGTGTGAGTGTGTGTGTGGGGGGGGGATTTCCTATGAAACAATTGTTTCGGAAAAAGTCTATCCTGGTACAATGGGAAAATGTCAATTTACATAAATTTGCTACAAAATTGTGCCCCCCTCGCTCTCCCTGACCAAGTTTGGTGGGGCTATCGCCCCCTCTCGCTCCAACCCCCCCGTAGATACGCCACTGCTTTGTTTGTTGATGTTCTATAATCTAACTATACAACCTGTGTAATTTGTTTCATTGTTATAGCAGTAAGTAGAGTGTTTCTAGTAACTGTTGCCTACTTGATGCGTCTTTGGTTTCGGACACAACGGAACCCGCCATAACAGGATACGATGAATGGAGGATAACACGCGGTGGGCGATCAATCCGTCACCCACACAGCGTCTATTTAGACGAAGGTTTGCCAACCTGAAGTGATCTCATTTACAAGGCATGCAAACAAACAGACAGAAAGAGAATGCCTATAAACATCTGCTTTGTGTCAAGGTTTCGCGGTTTCGAATCTACCACACAATACACTATTTTATGTTGATGCTACCGGCGACAAGAAAATGATAAATTGAACATTTTCAACAATCTACCGTCGTAGAAAATGTATTCGAAAAGATGACATTTGGGCGATTCATCCAGGACCCTGGCCTGAGGCGTTATTATTATTTTATTATTTTAAATGAATTTTACCTGCCCAAAGGGCAGGAAGGCTAATGCAGGGCAAGTGTTGCCCTCTGTAGCCTAGGCCCCCAGTTTTATCCCTTATATTTTATTGAAACTTGATTGATTTAAATTTTAACATTTTTTACATTCATGCAAATGTGTTTAAGTCCATCCATATCATTAATTATATTAACTAATGTCTTGTAGTAACCGTTTTAAACATATAATGTAAGCTTAGTACAATTTGTATATTGCACAATTTTTATACTTTTGTCGTGAGTTTTTAAATTTTGGTTCGACAATGTAAAACTTACAATAGTTATACACGGAAAATATAAATATACTTTCAAGCTTGTATTTTCATTATGACACGCACATATCTCAAATCGAATATAACATTCAAGAGTTTAGAATGTATCTTACACAAAAAAATTCACTCAGAAACTGAATTTACATTGGTTGTGGTTGTGACTCAGATGGTTACAAGAAACTTATTCGTATCCTCATTGTTTCTGGGTGTGCATCAAGGAACGTTAATGGAGCCGCTATTGTTTCTGGGTGTGCATCAAGGAACGTTAATGGGGCCGCTATTGTTCAGCGAACTTACCTAATCGTGTCAGCTTCCGCCGCTCTTTGTTTCTTCATCTCAGACTTGATGTCTTGTTTCTGCTCCTTGATGGTAGCCTCGATAGAATGTGAGACCGGCCTAAAACAGAAAGACAATCATATCTTATGTTTTGTGACTGTGGATTGAATGTGAAGCGATTACAAATTAGTTTTTATGGTGTAACATTGGGACAGATAGTTATTCAGCCTGTGACTTGTGAATACCAACCGTTTCTAAAAAGTCATCAAATTTGCATTTTGCATTCTCAGAGTTGAATGAGCTACGATACAAATCGGAAACCACTGCGTTTTCCTATAATGTTTCAATGGATGAGATCATGGCTTTTGCATTGTTGAGACTCATACTGTCACGAAATATACCTTATTGCGCTTAGAAATGGCGGAAAGGGGGATGTTTTCATTTACAATAAGTGGAACCTAAATTGATTCTAATCTTACGTCTTCTCACTTATGAAAGCCGAAAAAGTCAAACTTGAATCAACATCAGGGCTATTATGAAATTCTCTCACATTTCATATCATTTTTATAGGCTTGCCAGGAGTAAACATCGTTTTATGACGCCTGGTCGGGGGTTACATAACTGTTACATAATTTAAATAGGCCGGAGGTAAGTGACAAGGTATTGACAGAGAGGTTGAGAATTTCAATGAGTTTTAACCCTTATGGGTGGGGTGGACTGGATCCGTCAAGGGTGTTTTGCACACTTTACTTCTCCCCCATGAAAAAACTTGAAAAAATTTAAAATTTGTTTTCGGATTTTTTAAAAATATATTGCCCACCCATTTAAGTGTTAATGTACCTTATAAACTAAGCAGATCCACCGCCTTCTAAATAATTTTAAAAAGAAACAGGACCCGAAAAGGGTAAAAATATGGTCATGTACCCACCTTTCCCTGGCCTGTTCTCCCATATCCAGCTTCATCGTCACTGCCTTCTGGATTCAGAGCCTGCAACAAAAACAAAACACTGGTTAAAAACAGTCAATCTCAGACATATTCGAAGAAATCCACAATTTTTTTCTTGGTGAAAGTCTTGAATACATTATTGTCAAAACTCCAAAATTCAGACAATATTCTTGAGGTAAAAATACGTCCAGTCGTTATATCTCTCCCCTCCACCAATAGTATTGTATGAAGAGGGTTGTGAAATCAAAATATCTTAGGTAGACATGTGGTAGAAAGATGTTAGTATATAGAAGGAAAGGGAGTATTGTGTCCTTTAAATACCCGTTAAATCGTCATTCAAGGATTCAGTTAGATAAATAAATCTTGTGGTCGTAAACATCTTTCCTAGTGAACAATACTCCGTTGTTTGCGAGTTCTTTACCAAACATTTGTGAGGTTTATTCCTGACTCACGGACGAAATACTTTTCGTGAAGGACAAGGACCAAGGAGGATTTAGAACATACTGAATCCTCCTAGACAAGGACTCGTGAGACGTCACTAGCCAATCTTTCAAATATTATCGATCCCGTCGAGTCCGGCAATCCTGACTGAAGGTTTTTTCCTAGGTTTTTCTCAGTAGTTAATGCGAATGCAAGGGATTTTGTCCTCTAAACAGCCCTCGGACATCCCTTCACAATTGTCCTATCCGCAACATACCTAGTTAGCCACCTGGGGGCATGAATTGAACCCTGGGCAGGCTTCCCACAACAATTATTTCTTTCAAATATGATATCTCCTTTGAAAACAGGCTCAATGATCTCGGAATTGCTCCGTTGTTAAGTTTAGTTAAGTTTGGCTCTATTGCATTGATGTAGATAACACCGGTACATTGAACATAGTCAGTAAGATTGATAACAATCAATGGAAGAAAACAAATAACATTTAAAATACAAAATAGTGCTATCAATACAATACACTTGTTAGCCGTTAACACAAGTGTCAAAACTACAATTCATAAAACCTTGACTAAACAAATGATGACAAAATTGTTTGCATTTACATTTAAATATCAACAATAGAATAAGAAGGTCATAAAGTAATGTAAAAATGTCCTAAGACCTGGTTACATGTTATCACAGCCGCTCTCAATGATATAACAATACTGATTGAAAGAAAGATGACAGGCAGAATGTTGAGAGGGAAGAACACACTTGGCAGTTAGCAAATAGCTATTCGCTCGGACAAGAACCATCAAACGTATATGAAACTTTGCAAAGTTATTAATAAAGCATACATGGATAGCCCTACAGTCATAGATTTTCAAAATTTTGTCTTAATCAGACAGAAAAAAATAACGAATATCGTAAAATTTTGGAGTTTTTAACAAAATCTAAATTTGTGAAAACTAAATTATGTTTTTATAAATTATCAGTCACTTGAGAAAACAGAAATGTGTTTCTGTGCAGTCACTTGAGAAAACAGCAATTTCCCTAAAACGCATGTACTATATAGTTCACTTGTATTTGTATATACTTAGTTTTTGTAAAGCAAGAGAGGAAATCCCTTCCTTGTCTTGACAATACCTCTGATAAAGTGGACTAAAATAAGAATAGCTCTCACGTCATCGACCAGCCTACACAACACACGCCTCCATCAACCTAGATTACAGTTCCCGGAGATCGCAGTGTTATCAGTCACAACTAAACCCAGCTACGTACAAGCAAAGCTTTATCTATCTAATGTTCTGAGCTTTTTATCGTTAGATAACGGAGTTATTTTAAATATTATGATGATACCGGGACCGCACGTGAGGGGCAGGGGCTCGCTTGCAATGTTTTGTCTAGATAGCGAGTCGTGTTTTATGGTCCAATCAATGATAGACAAGAACTAGAACATTCTAATCCATACATTGAAAGGAGAAATGTTAAATTAAAACATGGATATGTAGCTAAAATTTCCTAAATTGACCAACAATTAATTTTCAACTGATATCAACCTTCTTATTTTTATTGTTATTATTTTTTTATTTCAATAAAATAGAATATAAAATAATATTTTAGTTAAATTGTCATTGAAAGTGTATACTATATTAGGCCTATACCATATTTTGATACTACACCTTTTTGTTAATTTATTCACTATTTTTATCCCATGATTACAAATAACATTCAGTTATTTTCATTTAGTTTCAATGAAGGGAATTAGGCATTACTTTCTATGGGGCTATGCCCTCTGATTCTCTTAGTGTATTTTGTAGCTTGATTTGTTGAAATAAATACTAATAAAATTTGATATTGTTTGATAAATCGGTAACGACAACAATCGTAAAATATTCCAGCAGAAATGTAGGGTATACATCCTGTTCGTCTGAGGAGTTTAGAATCAATGGAGTGGGTGAACGCGTGTATGTATGTATACACTCGTGGCTGGTAGCTCTCGTAAATACGATCTAATGTATGTTTGGTTGGTAAGATTAAAATAGCTCCGTCATGTTTGTTGTTACTGTCTTGTGAAGGCTGATTTATGACTGGCTGGGGGGGAGGGGGGGGGGGGGGGGCACAACGAGGCAATGTTCAAGAATCTAATGAAAAACACGATAATCGACAACGAAAAAATTATCAAATTCAAATTTTGTGTCCCTTCTACTTTTGACAGTTACTTTTAATTTGTCAATTGTGGTGATTTGACGAGAGAGCTCACGAAACGGCGTTTGATTTTAGAGAATGTCCATAGAGACACCCAGACAGTGGCGTTACTAGCCCTTATTATTTATTTTTTTTTTTGGGGGGGGGGGGGGGCGAACATTTTTGTAACCAAAAACAAAAAAATATATCCTGGTACAAATGGGTGGAGATGCCCCTCAGCGTTTTTTATAGTGCGGTCTGGGGACATAACATTGCAATTGGTGTTGTTTTTTTTTTACTATGTGTTGGCGTGGTTTTGTCAATAAATATATATATAATATAGTTTCTAAATAATAATAAAAATTTTAAAAATTGTAAGTTTTCTAAATCTTGCCAAAAATGTGCCCCCCCCCCTTTAGTTTCGCCACCGGATTCCCTGCCCATGCACGTCCAGGTGGTCGAACCCGCGACCTCGCTGTCCTCACACCAGGGTTATATATAGCCCCACACCTCACCAGCCAGGCAGGATGGATGATGAGGAAAGTGTGACCCTCCCTCCCACCCGGCCCGCGAGGAAGGCGGAGGAAAGTGTGACCCTCCCTCCCACCCGGCCCGCGAGGAAGGCGGGGGTACAAGGAGTGGAGCTGAGGTGAGAGGTCGACCCCTGCGGAGTCGGAGGCGACAGGTTGCAAGTAGTGGTGACGTCAGAGCGAGACCGGTTTACCACTGTCCGCTTGAGAGTTGAGTATAGGACATGGTGTTCGCTCGGCCGACTGACACCACAGGTGTTTGAAATTTTAACATATGTCACGAATGTGGAAATATAGGGCTCTGCAGTAACACATTTCCAAATTTTGTTTTAAAATCATTTATGAAAAATAAATTAGTTTTCACGAATTTTGATTTTGTTAAAAACTCCAAAATTGGCCATGTTCGGGATTTTTTCATGCTGACTCAAGACAAAATTTTGAAATCTATGACCACAGGGACTGTTCATGTATGCTTCATTGACAACTTTGCAAAGTTTCATAAATACGTCGGATGAATCTTGGCCGAGCGAAAGCTATTTGCAAACTGCCAAATGTGTCCTCTTAACTTTATGTAGGATGCCCGCTGTCTGTAGGGTAGGCCCACACTTCAGAATTATCCAGTGTGATGCTCTCCAGCTGACTAGGTCATTATTAGGGACTAAGGTAGAGGGCTGCTTAAGAGGTCTCATTCCCTTGCATTCGCATTAACGACCGAGGAAAACCTCAGAATAAAACTTTCAGTCAGGATTGCCGGTCTCGACGGGATTCGAACCCGGGACCTCCCGAAGACTACAAGTGTCAGTTGACTTGCTGAACGCTTTATTTTCTACTAAAACAGAGAAGGCGATCCGGAGAAAATTGACCCCCCTTACCTTGAACGAATTGCAACAGAAATGGTTATTTTGGAATTTAATGAAAAAAAAAATCAATTTAAAATATTCAAAATCGCGGAAAACCTCAGGTCGGAATTGATCAAATTTGCATGTAAAGAAGCAAAATTTAAAATCAATAAAAAAACAATTAAAAAAAGGTATAGATAGGTGCATTTTAACTTAGATATGTACTAAAATTAAATAAAAATCTATTCAAATCAAATCAAATCAAAATCAATATCAAAATCAAAATCAAAATCAAAATCAAAATCAAAATCAAAATCAATATCAATATCAAATCGAATTCTGTCACTCCTCGATAAACGAAGTCTCAGCCATACAAAGTATTTCGAAGCCTTCCTAAACACCTCCGGTTCAACACACCATCATACGCGTGGGCTACCACACAACAGTACTTAAAGTACTAAGCAAATACTAATAGTCACGTAACAGCGCAAAATAAGAGACAAAGACAAGTTATCGCATAGTAAACTTTTCGTTTATTTACATAACGTTATTTATGACTTTGAGTGACTCTCAGGCGGTATTGTTTGAACCACACTAGTACGGAGCGGCTGTCCTGCCATGGTGGATATGTTATACACCGGGTCCAGTGCTTAATTTGTACTGGAAATGGTAGTGGTACGGTATCATGCATCTTTATATATATATATATATAGATTAGTACTTTAGACAGAAAGACTAACATAACAACGTCATAGTTGCCTACTATAAAGCCAAGGTTAAACATATGCTTTACAATCTCACCCCCCCCCCTTACCCCTCCAGGATGATATGTTACCAAATTCCCTGACTTTTCCAGATTTATAAAAACAAATTTCCGGACTGTAAATTTGACTATTTGACTGATTGAGAAAATAATTTCAATTGATATCAATTAATATTTGGAACTTTCAATTGATTAACAATTATTGAATGCCTCCCCCAAATAACGTTGCAACCCACATTTAAAAAAAAATCATGAGAGTGATGACAGTAAATTAACAAGAATTCATTAATTTAGCAATATGTTGGTTAATATATAGTATGTTGTAAATAGTTTGTTGATTTGTTGAAACAAGACTCTCTCCTAGACCTTTAATCGGGAAACGCTACTGTTTTGTGCAAACTTTAGAAGATGTAGGTTGTTGGTGATGGATATCCCTGTTAGGCGTAGGGCTAATTAGTTCCCGGGCGTGGATATCAATACTATACAACGTACCTAGGAAATACGATATTTGTACAGCATCCAGCTGTAAACGTTAGGAACTGAGCGCGAGAACTTTCCGCGCCATTAGCCTGGAAGCCGCAGTGTTGGTATACATAACGTGTGATCACTATATATAACAGGCTGTAGGAACATGGCCACTTAGTACGACGCTGAACCATGCATGAAGGGAAGCTAGTCATCAACCAGGCACTGAGAGAGAGAGAGAGAGAGAGGCTGCGTAGGAGGCCTGAATGTAGGGTACCACAATCCAAATCGGTATGACCCTCTTCAGATGGACTCTGAATCACTTAAGGTCAGCCAGTATTTCAATGTCTAGCAAGTGACAAGTAAATTTAACCACCAATCTGACATCTTGTAAATATTTACTTAGAGGACTAACTGCAGATAAATTTTATGTAGACATTGAAATTCTGGACCAAAGAGGAGTTAATAAAAAGGGAGTTTAACATTAAAACTCTTTACAAAACTTAAATAACACGAAAAATCGGAAAATTTCGGGGGTTGTAAGCCCTGGATAGTATTTTAGCTCGGGGGCCACCCCCAGACCCCCATTGTACCAAATCATGTACTATACTTAGGAGTCAGAATTTTCTGTTATGTTATTTTGGGATGGCACTAGGTGCGAATTGACAACTTGGCGTGGGGGGGGGGGGATGGTAAAGTATAGTATCTGCGTGGGCTGTAAGGGGTCTGGGGCATAGCCCCAGCCGCAGGAGTGATTTTTTTGGTATTATTGACCTCGAGATGGCCTTAGAAGCGATCTGAGGTAATATTTTGAAAAGCATTTGAAAAGATTTGAGTCCATGTTCGGGAGGACAATTTGCCGACAATACAATGCCGACAGGGACAAAGAGTCCATTAGGTTTGGTTTATTAATATACAAACACTTTCTGCCTAAGAATATTGTGTAAGTTGAAGCATTATGAGATAAAGTCACTTGAAATGAGATGAGATGAGATGGGAATCCAAAGGTGGGGATTTAGCCATCCCCGGTTGGGATACCTTTCAGTAAAACAGAGCCAGGAATGAAATTAGCAGAGGGGGGAGATCCCCCCATCCCCCCCCGTCAATTCGCACCCTGGATGGCACCACTGTTAAGAAATGTATGTGTTGCCTTAGAGCGAACGCACTTTACGAGTAATGTCAGATAATGAGAGTAGTAATTGCGGTCGGCCCTGATGATTACCACTCTCTTCTGAGAACCAGCAGCGTGATGGGACTGACAACGAAGCTACGGAGATTACCGAGAAGTTGCGGAGACACCCGACACGCCCCGTCTGCACGTGCTAGTCTGGTGGGCAGCAGAGAGGTGGGCAGCGTTCGTCAAGTGGAGAAATATACACTTTTAAGAAAAATAGGATTCATTCCAAAGAGCAATTATTTTCATCTATGATATTAATTTTCTATCAATTGCAAAATTTGTAAATCTGTCAAAATTCTGACTAAAATTGTTTTACCGAGGTTCTCCTATGTAGTTACCTAATGTAATTGCAAGGGATTGAGTCCTCTTAAACAGCCCTCGTACATTCCTTTACAATTGTCCTATCCGCAACATAGTTGCAGAGAGGGGCTAACAATACACCTTGTAATAGGTTGCCCTTGGTAATGGTAAGTAATCAAGACTACCTCTCAAACCAATTTCTGCGTGATGACAATCAAGCACGAAATTGACTGAAGAACCCTAGAATTTTTTTTTGTTTGTTCAACGTCTATTTTATTCAGTTAAAAAACTGATTTACAAAGGAGGACGCAGACACAACAATGGACTAGTGTTAAGTAAATATTTGAAATGGTAATATTACAATTTACAACAACAAAGCATAAAAACAAAACAATTTTGGTAACAATTTCAAAAAGGATGTCAAATGCAATTTTAATAAATGAACCAAATATAAAAAAGGGGGGGGAAAAAAAAAAAGAAAAGAAAACAACTGATTTATTAGACGATTCCACTCAGACGAATATGAGGTTTGCCAAAAATCAGGGAGTTAATCAAACTTTGCGGAAGAAACCACCGAACGCGAATCTTCATTCTTGTGTTCAAATCTTAGACATCATATAAGACCATAGACATAATAATTATTTGAAATTGTTCAAGTAAAAAACTGATCACAGCAATGATACAGGACACCTAACTCAAGTTGCGAGCTCCACAGTGAAAGAAAGGATTGTGTTACCAATGCGTGGGTTCGCGTGTAGGTGATTATCATTAATAACTTATGATGATGGTCTTGGAAGCTGATCCGACATCTTGTCGCCTCTCTCGTCTTCAGGAATTAACTCTCAACCAGGAAAACCTGGGCCGAGCGCTGAGCGATACAATCCAAGGCTGGTACGAAATTATAATATATGAGGGCAAAGCTGGATATAATATAACTATGAATTAATAATGCATAGTGATTTATTATCAACAAGTAAGTTAATTTGGGATTTTAATATAATTGTGTAAAAATTAATTATGAAGCATGCATGCACTTTTCCATTAATTGATTATAGAAAATAAACAAAAAAATAAAATAAATTTTATAGAATTTAGAATGTGTCAAAATGGTCAAAAACACCAAATAACTAAGCTTTTTCTGATTGATCTATGATAAATATTGAAAATCTGATATGATGGGCGCATACAGATGTCCTTTAATATCAAGTATGCCAAGTTGTATAAAGATGTAATGATTTATGGTTGCAGGACAAGGAACGAGCCGAACATCAAATTTTTTTATTAAAGTTTTTATTCAAAATCCTAAATTTCCCAAAATTAATTAAAAACGCGTTTAAAAAAAAACAGCAAAAATCTTAGATTTTTTAAAAATTAAACTTAATTGTTCAAAATTATTTAATTTAAACCAATAAAATTCTGGGCTGAAGGGGCTAGGCTGAGATTCCTCAACATGCCAAGAGAAGCCTACACCACGTCCTACCCAAGCCTTGCATAGCCTCAAACAGGAAAAGAAACCACACCATGAAGGACGCCCAGCTCCTAACTTGATCGGAACCTGTTTCCTTCCATCTGAAGACAATTAATAACCTAGGCCGCCACACATGATTGTTGTACGTGCGAGCGTCACAGGCTATGAGGAAAGAGGAGTTGATAAATCTGGCTGGTTATCTCTGTAAGATGAACAACCTGTGACCTTTTATCAGACAGAGATCAAGTTATATCACAGGCGTAACAAGCAACAAACTGTGTTTTGTAAACAATGATAATCGATTGCCTCCCCCGATTACATTGCAACCAACATTTTAAAAAATGTTCAAGAAGTGTTTAATTTAACAAATCAACAAATTATGTACTACCTACATATTATTCATTAATTTATAATAACTAAGCAACATGTTGTTTTGTTGAACACTTTCATCACAATGAGCAATTTTTAAAACTATATAAAATAAACTAGTAGAAAAGGTATTAAATTATTTAAATTTTTTTTAAATGTTGGTTGCATCGTTATTCGGGGGAGGAATTTAATTGTTACCATAACAAAACAGTGGAAAAAAATATTTTTTAACAGTAACTGTTTGTTGAATTTAAAATGGTCAACAACTTTCTATACTGATTTGTTTTGCGAAGGTAAGGTGTCTTGATTGGTAAACCCCCCGAAAGTCGTTTCAAACTCAAAGTCTGAACCAGTTTAGCATAGAAGGCGGTGGCTAATTGGTGAAAGTTGCTCACACATTTACTTACAAGACTCAAGACTTGTTATGAGTCATCAGTGCGTAGGCTAGTCTTGTCTTGTACGTAATAGTTAGGTTGACCTACGAGGCTACGGCTGTGTTAGCTTAGGCTGCCACTCCGAGGCAGCAACACAAGTAGCGAACACCTGAGATAGTTGACATGAGTATAGAAATAATATGTATCTTACGTACTTTTAGAATTTTATGAAAGAAACTAAAAAAACACACAATAGATTATTTCTATTTAGTCACAATGATAATTTTTAATCGTTGTTTATATAAGCCGCTTCGCGAACGCTTTTTTTAGTCGCGTTGATGGATGAGCTTCTTTGTAAGTTTTTAGTTTGCCTGGGATCTCTTTACTTTTGCAAGTGATTTTTGAACGCATTGTAGGTGATTGTTTTCAAGTTTCTATTGTTACTTGTTAATTGTTATTATATTCCTAAAAACATATATTAAAACCTTTATTTCTATCGATTCTGGATAACTTTTCCAACTTTTTCTTCAAAAGGCAATACACCCCCATTACCTTAATGTCCATGTGAAATATGAACGTTGTAGCCCCACCCGTTTGGTCAGAATCGGCCCAAATGTCACGAAAATATCGCACTAAAAATCGAAAAAATCGTAAAGTAGGATATTCACGTTAAATATTTCTTCGAAGATCGCATATGCCGGTTGCCCGGTAGAGAGCGGGGGAAAAAAAACACCCGAGCTAATTTTTTGGGAGGTCAGTGAAATTGAAGTCTTCGCTTCGCTCATCCAATTATTTTGTGTGACTAAAAGGGGCAACAATTAAAAATAACAAATCATATGTAGTAAAATAATATAAAAAAGTGTCTTGATCCGAGTGATAAACAGACGTCGTTGGAAAAGTACAGACGTGTTTATACTCTAAAAGTTTTAGAACAAAGAGCGCGTACGTGTGTGACATGTTTCAGAGTCTGGTGCTCTACGTAGAAACATGTTAAGTTTATTCGGGGGGTGCGGGCTCGAACCCCACCACAGGCTATCGTGACCGGTTTACTAATGCAGAGTGAAGACTTGGATTGAGTCCAGCTGCCCTGGGAATCCCATGCTAACATTAACACAGTTGCAAGTTACAACTAAGAAGAACAGATAAGATAACCTCACCCCGACAACCAACAGTTTCACACATACATATGTGTATGGTTCGAGGTTCAGCGTCTTTAACCTCGATACAATAATAAATAGTATGTATTTAATTTATAATTTAGATTCGTTAAATATGCCTAGTAACGATAATCTTCTATTTTAGATTTATTACATTTTTTGTGACGTCTGGAAAAAACCCTTTACGCATGATAAAATGCTTTGGAACAAAGTGGAACGATAAATTAATTGATTTATTTAACGTCTATCGTATTCAGTTACAAAAAATTGTTTACAGATCAGCCCAATATTTGTATATATCCTTTCTTGACAACCTTGTAAACTTTCATATGGCAGTCTTTAAAACGGCAGTAAGAATAATAATATTAAAAGAAGATACTAATAATGATGGCAAAATTTCCATTGTCCTATCAAGTCATCCGATCCCAGCTACTTCTAAACTCTTCGCTATAATCTTTGCCTAAGCCAATATGAATTAAATTGTTTTAATTATTGTTTATCGTGGATAATGTAAGGGGCGCCTCTTATCACAGCCGATTATAAACCATTATTGTTATCCTCTATCCGTCAATTTAATTATGTTTTTTTTAAACCTATTTTCTAATGGAAAACATGACATAGAGCCTTCCTATTTTCTTCACACGTTATTATGCCACGTATCATACTAATACTTACACTTGCTGCGGATGAGGAAATTAAATCGATATTGTATAAGAAGCCTCCTCTTACATTAATCTACATTCTGTCACGTTCAGATACTTAGCGAGTCTTCTCTGGCTTTGTTCGTCTTCTTCGAATTCTCAATGATCGACCTGTTTTCTGCGCTTCTCAAAACATCAAGTTTTGTAATTTAATCACTTTTTCTTACTTGAATCGACTCTTTCGACTTCAGTCACGTTTTATCTAGGAATTTATTTGCACATATTTAGAAGTGGAACAATTAATGTATTGTGTTCTTTTTAAAGGAAAGATCAAATGTACGATATTTGTTATATTACTTTATACAGGCAAAATAAGCCGTGCATTTTTCAGCATCTGTTAAGAAGCTACTTCAAAGCGGTATCACTGTTTGCTAGCATATTACGAGAGATACTACAAAAAATGTAAGCATTGTTGTCTTGTTTATTTGCATTTCTAGGAATATGACTCGATAAAAAGTCGAACAACGTTCCTTTTCTTCAGGATAGAACGCATGTCTGAACAAACGTAACTAGCTAGAATTTCATTTAAATTCCACGAAATGCCGAACGTGCTTTTTCATAACTTTTTATGAATAAAGGTTCCCGGCCTGAGGTTATGAAAAACTCATAATGTTCAACACCCCTTCTCTCTCTCTCTCTCTCTCTCTCTCTCTCTCTCTCTCTCTCTCTCTCTCTCTCTCTCTCTCTCTCTCTCTCTCTCTCTCGCACGAATAATGAAAATATTCTCATATTTCCAGAGAAGTATTTTGTTTAATGAACTTGACTTTTTGTATAACCTTTGATGAAATATGTTTACATTTCCCCATTATTAAATATTCATTTTAATTCAACTCAACATAGCTACGCACACACTTCAATGCAGAACGGTAAATAATAAAACAGACAAACAAGTGGATTCGGTAGTTAATTAAATTCTTGTTTGTGCTGCTGACTGACATTAATCGTGTCAGAAACTAACACAGAATCGTTGAAAGCCGAAACACAAACGATATAGTTTACTCAAATGTAAAAACAAGCACGAAGGGAGTTCCTAAAAATAGAGGGCGAAGATACTTAACCAATAGTTTGTGTAAACGAAACACACGTTATGAATCATTTTGATATCACTTTAGTTACCTAGTGTACAAAAGTGAATCATTAAAACAAGTTATCTCCGCCCTCTTGTTGACACAAATGCGTGTCAACTGTCAATCGACGGGTGTGTTCGGATTTATCGTGAAACATGCACGACGGACGGATAATCTCCGTATTATATTATAACGTGACAAAAAGAGGGGAATTTTGTTTCCAAATAAAATTTATATGAAATGACCCAAAAAATCATTGATGGTACCGATTTCCCAATTAAAAAAGTCGAATATGTTTTCAGAGATGAAATTAGGGATCATCTACAAATACAAAAATATATACCTAAGATAAGACTTAGGTGGCATATCTAAAAGATATTTTATCACTTAGTGATAAAATATCTTTTAGATATGCCCTTGTTGCTGATAAGTGGCTTAATGATTGCACTTAAGTTTAAAAGAACTTTGGTTCAATCCCAGCCACTAGCAATCCTTCCTGAGTACATGTTTTCTTCTTCCTGAGGACATGTTTTCTTCAACATCTGTGCTTCAATCATAATACTAATATCGTATTGAGTTCTACAAACAGTATTTACAAGTAAGCAATATTATCACAGCGATTTATTCCTAATCTGAAATATTAGTTATGGTCCAAGGAATTAAACCAAACCAAAATTATGTATAATGTTTATTGGTATTGTTTATTATATTGTTTACTATTGGTTTAACATGATTTTTAATTAGCAATGTCATTAGATTTTTCGTTGATGGAGAAGTGTTTTAATATATTTTTCAATAATATTATGTTGTGTTTATTTGATACCGTACGTAATTTTAACATGATACGACGTACGTTCTTTTGTAATGTGGTGATATTGTATAACAAAGGGTAACAGGTACGAAAGTACTACGGGGCAGATGCTCTTTCTGTTATGTTTAATAATGTTATTGTATATAAAAAAAAAAGCATGTTTAATAATGTTATTGTATATAAAAATGAATGGTAAATATTAATAAATTAAATAGCCTAGATTTAATTTCCCACAACTCCGAGCTAAATCCACCACAAACATCTCCAACACTCATCTAGATTGTAACATCCCATCCAACTTGTTATTTTGTTCTACAGGCTAAACAATATGTAGAACTTTTGTATTGTTTTGTGTAGTTAAACCATGATGCCAGAGCCTGTTTATCTTAATCTCACTATGACGAGGTTGTGGCACAACTACGCAGTGTGGAATGCCCTCAGTAATCATCACACGCCAATCTTAAATGACTTTCAAAGTAGCAAAGTATACTAGTTTGTCTGTTGTACATTTGTAACATTTCGTATAGGGCCTAGTCCTTATAAAGTAGCAAGATGAGCTTAGTTTCTTGAAATTATTATTTATTGTTTTTTCTTGTTTGTTAAATTTACAACAAGAAACGGCGTCGACTCTAGCAAATATCTTGCTAAAACACTCAAAATCTGTGGAATCTCGTGCAGCAAAGAGCCTTGATAAATATGTTTGTGATATGCTATAAAACACACGTTTTTGGACATATTCATTGTTTTAAATGCGTGAATCAATTTATTAATAAAAAGGTAAATTATTAAAATCTGAACATTTTTTTAAGGTTGAAAATGGGCTCTGATTCAACAAAGTCTTTACTTAGAAGTGCTCAAGTGTGACAACTAATTATCAGCGACAATAGAATGCCTCCCGCAAAAATAGCGTTGCAACCAACATTTTGAGAATTGTTCAGGAGAGTGAAGTGATAAAAGTGTTCAACAAGTGAACTAAATGACGTACAATACAGTATTCATTTCGGCAACGTTATTCGGGGGTGGCATTTAATTATTGAACAGCTCAATAATTCAATGATTTCAAACGTTTCACAAATATATTGTAAGTTAGTTTCTCCACCTCACAGACGGTATTTCATTCTCGCCTTTAACAACACAACAACCTGGAGGCCCAGAAGGCGCCTGGCTTTCATGTGTGTGTGGGGGGGGGGGCGTTCCTGGGGGAATAACACGGGATAACGATTTTCCCGGGGGAAGTATTATGTGAGCTCCCGAAAACACGACCTCTGACTTGTAAACAACTCTTTGATGTTAGGCATTATATCCTTGAACTCTCTCACATGAAATGTTTACAGTAATATATTGATTTAATTTCCTCGTGATACTCAGCAGTTATGAACAGTATATTATACGATTTTTATTTCGTTCGCAATGTTTTAAAATGAAACAGAAAACGTTTCAAGATGAATCTAAAAAATTGAAATGGTTTAGCTTATAAACGTGAAATGAACATAAGAATAACCAGACCAAGTGACAAGTTGAGGCCTTTGGGAAATCAACAAACTAAGGCGCAGTTTTTAAATTTAACAGTCAGGGCCAATGGAAAATACCAAGAGGTCAAATTTAAGACTCGCAAATTTGAATTGAGAAATATTTCATGGTCGCGTATTTCACATTTGCAATGTGTGTTGATTATCTAGACAACCTGTGACTTGGTGTATTTGTCCTTCAGTTCAATGAATTCGTTTCAGTATTGCAGAGCTATGCTGCAGGTTAGTGTTGTCAATGTCAACTGATAGATTTTTGTATGAGAGTAAAATGCGTGGAAAATGTATGTTGAAATGATGTATTATTCTCTTTATTATTTCGTAATATAAAATTGGTTTAAACGAGGGGGGGGGGGGATACAATCCTGGATTAATCAGAGCAATAAGCATTGAAAACAAACCAAAAATAAGACACCTCCTTCTTTACGTTAATTCGCCCTATCTTGACCATGTTATTTATGTACTAGGAAAACGCTAAAGTCCCGCCGCGTTGATGGATGAATTTTTTGAAGTTTTTAGTTTGCGTGGGATATCTTTACTTTTACAAGTGCTTTGTTTTGTTGCCTACGCATTGAAGGTGATTGTTGTCAAGCTTCTATTGTTTCTTGTCAATTGGTATTATTTATCGTAAAAAACTTATATTAAAAGCTTTATTTCTATGGATTCTGGCTACCTTTTTCAACTTTTTCTTTTAAAGGGTACTACATCACCATAACCTTAATTTCCATGTATAATATGAACGTTGTAGCCCCACCCGTTTGGTCAGAATTGGCCCAAATGGCACGAAAATATCGCACAAAAAATCAAAAAACTTATATTAAAAGCTTTATTTCTATAGATTCTGGCTAACTTTTTCAACTTTTTCTTTCAAAAGGTACTACATCACCATAACCTTATTGTACATGTATAATATGAACGTTGTAGCCCCTCCCGTTTGGTCAGAATCGGCCCAAATGGCACGAAAATATCGCACAAAAAATCGAAAAAAATCGTAAAAGTACGATATTCATGAGAAATATTTCTTCGATTGTACCCAAAAACGTAGCAAGTCTAAGTTCAGAGATTTCGAAGGTACTGTCAAATTTTCATCAAGATCGCATATGCCGTTTGCCCGGTAGAGAGCGAACAAACAGACAGAAATACAAACAAAAAAAAAACAACCAAAAAAACACCCGAGCTAATTTTTTTGGGGGGTCGGTGAAATTGAAGTCTTCGCTTCACTCGCTTCGCTCGCTACGCTCATCCAAATAGTAATAAAAATAAAAATAATTATTATTTTAATTATTTTTCGTGCAATTGATGCCCCTCTTCAGGTATCTACTACAATATGTATGGTGCGGATTGGACAATTGTGAAGGGGTGCCCGAGGGCTGTAAGTGGACTCAATCCCTTGAACCTCGGGAAAAACCTTCAATCAGGATTGCTGGTCTCGACGGGATTTGAACCCGGGACCTCCCGAATCAGAGTCGCGCGCTTAACGCTCGAGCCAACACTGTCGGTTACTTATGTAATAACATGTCCATATCCTACACAATGAGACTCCTGAATGATAGAAGATAATGAATGTGTTATGCATTACACAAGGTTGCCTATTATGTGATGCAATATACTTCTATGGCCTTTAATAAAGGTTGACAGACTCGTAAAAAATGCATTTAAAAATCCCATCTCTCTCTCAAACGCATTCAAAAGCGCGAAAAAATAAATAGCCTACAAGTGAGCATAACATTAATGTAAATTTCTTTTGAAATCTGAGTTTATTTACTCCTTCCCGTTGTCAGAAATATCTTCTTTTAGAGAAGGTTTGGTTCAGCTCTGCCTGGAAAGTGCCAAGTTTAAAATGTGTTTTGTAAAATTTCCGTGACATTTGTCAGACGAAGAAAAGGAGGGATGTTAAGAGACCTGCAAACCTTCGAAGTATTTATTGATCTGTCGTCGTATGCAAATTCATTCCAGAGAATTCAAATTGAAAAGAACAATGTGAATTACGATACAGCCGAATTTCCTCGTATTTTAAGTAATGGTTTCGCTGTTTTTTGTTCGGATTCTTCGCTTGACCTTCAACCTGTGTCCGGTGCCAAGGCCAAGGTCATCGTTGTATCGGGCGAGGCGTACGACGCGGTCGTGCAGCGTGGGTGATCGAGATGATGAAAGCTGCGTTCAGTATTATAGCATGGAACTATAGTAGGCTAGATCCCCAGTCTCCAATACGTCCGCACAGGCGCGAGCGTAGCAAATTGAAGCGTCAATCTGCCATATTCAAGATGGCGATTTGGCGTTTTAATTTATGCTTTTTAATGCAACTAAGTATTTTTCTGGATTCTTTGATATGGTTTTACCTTGTGCAGCATGGGAGTGCACAAACAGAAACAATAAGAAGTTATTGCATACGGGAATTTAGTAAATCATTTGGTGTTAATGACAATGGCTAATATGCTCACCTGTCAAACTGACGGCCATCTTGAAAAATAGTTAGGCTACAAATCGCTCTCATCTAATTATCATGCAAACTGTCATTTCAAGATGGCTTCTAATTGTCACGGAAGTGGACCAATGACTGGGGATCTAGCCTACTTTAGATGTTAAATTTCTTTGGCATGGAATATATCCCTTGATGCACAATGGTAGGGGCGGGCTACAGAGTTGGGTTACTGTACTTAGTTAGTTCCAATAGGTTTAAAGTTAAAGCTAAAGTCTGCCCAATAGTTACTTTATTAATCAATAAAAGTTTAAAAAATAAGGTACTTAATTTTTTAAAGATAATTTTGTTTTTCTTGCACCAAAATCTAAATCAAATTGGGACGAGGGTAATGATAAACATTGACATTTCTTTCTCAATTTCATTGATCAGGAAACACTCCTGTAAGTTTATTTGATTTTATGTAAGTCAATCCAGAAATTAAAAAGTAATCTGTACAATATACCCCGCTGAGATGGAGTTTTTTAATTTCTGGATTGATTTACATAAAATTGAAATTTCTGTTTAGTTTTGCACCAAATTGTTAGTTTTCTGGTCAACTACCAGTAAAAACAAGTTGGGCTGAAAAATGATTGTGAAAGTTCATGGGTAACTTCTTGAAAATTAACACAATTAAGTGACAAATTTACTCACGTTTTTGAAGAAATACAAACAATGCGTTATCATAACGTCGGTAAGTTTTTAACAAGCCCAATAACGAGGGCTACAACCTCAGTGACGCCACGGTACTCACATTAGCGATGTCGCAGTAGACAGAAGATTACGTAACAATAGGCGAGAGTGATCCAAACATATGCGCTGCGCAAAGAACTAACAAACACAGAGAAGAATGGGGGAGATAAAGCAACTGATCTGTGTGGATTACTGCAGAGATAGGGAATGTTCGCTCGACTCGACTTCATGCGGGAGGTGCCCTTCTATCCTGTCTGAGGGTTTTCCTGGAGGCTAAAGATAGGAATGAGTTGTTCTATACCAGTCCTTGGCCCAGGCCATCTAGAGATACGGGTTTTTAGCATTTTAAGTTTTTGATACACTACAATGCTAATTTTGACGATTCAAAATGCTAATTTTACAAAAAAATAATGTTTTTAATACCTATTGAGAATTAGTTTAATTGAAGTTTAGTTTAATTAAAATGTAACTATAATTCATCATTTCCCATTAGAAGTGCAAGAACATCCTACATTTATGGGTTTGGTGGAAAGGAAAACAATTGATGCTATAAAATGCTGAATTTATCAAAATTAATGCTAAATATTCCCAATGTAAATAGTGTAGGGTCAAACATACCGGTGAGAAAAAATAGAAGATTGTTTAGGGTCACATTTGAAAACTATTTTAATTTTTTTGTATATACGTGAATTTAGGCCTAATAAGTGTCCTAAGTCCTAAATCACGAAAGTCCTTTTTTACAATTGCGCTATTGGGCTCCTTAAAAGTTGCACTCTCGTCCAGGCTATTTTTACTAAATTTTGACCGCGGTACAGGATAGGAACTTGCCTTCCTTTCCTATCAAGACGGACTAATGTCTAAGAAATTGTAATTGAAAACCAAAACAGGAAACAAAAGAATAAAATTTAGTAAAAGAATAAAATTTAGTAAAAGAGGAAATAAAACTTTTCATCATGATTATTTTAATTCATTTCACAACAAAAACGCGTGTGCATACGGCGCACTGACAACAAGTGTCCATTTCAAGGTCAAACTTGTTGCACGCGAGAAGTACAGTCAGACTCATAGGGATTGCAAGACTCATAGCAATTGCATTTCCTTCCAGGAAGACGACATTGAAAAAACAAGTCATGCACAGGAAGGAAAAAACTTCACCATGATATGCGTGGACTGGTTGTGCGTATTCGTAGGCTTTGCAGTCCGGAAGTATTGGTTAGCCAAGCGCTCGATATAAAGATGATTCCTGACATTGATTTAGTGAGTTAAATGTCGCACTAAACATATCAAAAATGCATTTCCCTGATATAGGAAATTACAAAAGAAACTATTAATATTTAACGTCAAATTCTAGATTTTTTCGCGTTTGGTGAACTATAGGTTTAGTATTTAGATGTAGAATTTATATTTCACGGTCTGGCAACTAAAATTAAAATTATACGCAAATTTCGTAGCATAAAACGTAATTTTTTGTAAAATATAGTCATAGAAAACGGCATTTTATTACTATTCTAACTCAAAATAAAAATATTATTTGTTTACAGAATAGCAAGTACAATAATACATTTAAGCCTATTGTTAAACATAAAAATAATTTTTTTTTAATATTACATTTTATTCAGTACTACAGCTACATCTAAGCATAAACGAAAATAATTGATGAAAGTTACCGTTACCGACAGTGGCCCATTAAAAAAACTAAATTACAAAAAACAGTATTTCTTCCTGTTTGGAAAATGTTGTATTTGTTTTCGTTGCTTCAATGACCGTTTTGTGAATCTAGCGGGTTGAAGATGAAATGTAGCAGATATTTAGGAACTTTTAGAGTCTACAACACAACACACAAAAACTACATTATTTTGATATTGAATTCAGCCCACAACTTCTTTCTAAAACGCACCAAACGCACTCTCAAAACCTGATTATCAAAATTTTCGCCTGCGGCGCTATTATTGGGGAGCTTCGCCCCCCAAACCCTCCATACCTAGTCATTACATAATAGCCCCCAGGATACAACACTGGGCCTATGTAGGTGTGTATCTGTTAGGGGGGCCCCCATAGAAATTTTGCGGTCGGGCCCATAAAAGGAAGTTCCGCCACTGGTTACCGATAATGTGTAGGTATAGCAGGATATTTAACAATTACAAAACAAGATGATTGAAATGTTGGTGATACACGCTGTCAAATGATTATTTCATGGTCAGCAAGAAATTCATCGTCGTCTAAATAAAATCTAAAACAATCTCTGTGTCGTGCAGGAGTAAAACCATTAGTGGGGAGCGGATCTAAATCAGATCAGGTATGAAACTTCTGAGAACAGAGCGAATGTTACAGAATGAGATAGAAACATGTCGTCATTAGAGTATTATTATACTTGCTAATGATAAGATAGGGAAGAAGGCTTAGACTGGAGATTTAGATTCAATTGATGTCGTTTCTCTTGAATAGATGATGAAGTATGGCATTGTTTACAGGTAGGCCTAGGAAGCTCAAGGTTGCGCAAGAAAAACAAGTATTGTCCTCCTCGGCGCATCGGTTCTTCTGAACAGGACAGACATTACTGGATCGTCTATCCTGTTTGGTTACATCTGAACAGGACAGACATTACTGGATCGTCTATCCTGTTTGGTTACATCTGAACAGGACAGACATTACTGGATCGTCTATCCTGTTTGGTGATACAAGACATAATATGCTTGCTTAGGCCTTAATGTATAAATAAAATCAATAAATATATTAGAGTCTACCCACTCACTCTCAGAACTCATTTTCAGTGGGCGAGCGAACAATGACAAATAGATACCGGCATTTTTAAATAGGAAACACCGATAAATCAAGCTGGACACGATTTCACCCGCGGATGCCAGAATCAACAAGGCTGATTCGGAACAACCTTAGAATTTATTACGTGCCTCGTTGCTAGAACGGCTCCAAAGTCACCGTTTACACATTCTTAAGCCAAGAACTGTTGTCCTTGGGTCCAAATCAGAAGTTGAAATACTCCTGCCTAGAGCGGGAATCGAACCCTGGACCTTCTGCATTGGCAGCAGAACCTCCAACCACAAGACCAACGAGCCACATACACAATACAAAACTTGATTTCATTGTTTCGTTTCTAGACATTTCAAATAAATCTCTTTATATCGGGTAGGTCAAATTGAACCTCGTCATATCAATAAAACTCGCGTGTAAACGCCAAGACCTGAGTAAACAATATATTATGCAATAAATAATATACGCTCATCATACTTTAAAAAATTGTTCGTTTCGCTGTTACCATTTTAAGTTTTACTCATAAGAAAATTGTCAAGTATTGTTATTGATTGATTGGATATTGTTTAACGTCTCATATTAATGCACTTTGGCTATTCGAGACGATGAGTGGTGATAGATGAGGATGAAGTATGAACAGAAGGGAGGAGGGGAAACCCGGTACCGGCACGTAGCCTACTCCTTTTGAAAAGTACCAAGGGGATCAACTGCTTTACGTCCCTACCGAAAGGATGATGAAACCTTAACAGTCATAAAGGTTCCTCCACTAACCCGTGCAGTGGCGGCGCTAGGGGGGGCCTAGGGGGCAACCCCCCCTCAAAATGGCTTGCCCCCCGGTGTCAAATGCCTGCCGCACACATAATATTACTAAAAAAGGTAAATCATCAAATCACAAATTTATTTTTGGTATTTTCTTAAGATATCGTCCATATGTACGTAAAACGTAATCCCTTGAGTTCCCATTTTCAATTAAAACATGACGAAATAACTGTGGTATCGTCGAAATTTCGGCAAAAGGGTCTCCGGCGGCTGGGGCTTTGCCTCAGGCCCCACCTGCTTACCGCTACTAGCCCCCTCGGTTTATTGCCTTGCCCTTTCTTTGGCCTTTGCCCCACCATTGTGTTTTGGCTGGCGCCGCCACTGTAACCCGGACTGCCGAGCAGACGTCGAGGAGAACGAAGCCGTCACACTAGCTCTCGAACCCTCCGTCTGCGCTCAACAGCGGTATACGTGTGTTTCAGTGCAGAAGTCTTGTTATTATTCGTAACACCGCCGCATACCACAGCTGGTTATGCATAGTATGCTAATATTTAGCCCGTCTGGTCTGAAGTCCTAAACACCTTTGAAGTCTAACGGGGCTGAGCCAACAAACACGCAGTGGATCCAGACAAGGTGTTCGACGCATGCGCAGAAGAGTTTTCCGGGTGGAAGGTTTATTATTGTATCTGATCACCAGATTGTTTTAGTGTATAACACATTCCAATGTTGTTTTCCCAAGCGAGATTTCTTTTACACATTTTTAGGAATGACCCAATAGCAAAAATTGTATTCGGTTCCAACCTGTTGGATGCGTGTATGTTCGAACCTTGCTTGTGGCTCGTTCCATCTCTGCTTCCAATGCAGAAGGTCCAGGGTTCGATTCCCGCTCTAGGCTTCCGATTTGGACTCAAGTCCATCAGTTCGAAGCTTATAGGTATTAGTACCTAAACGGTGAGAGCCGTCCTAGCAACGAGGCACATAATAAATTTAAAGTTGTTCTGAATCTGCCTTGTTGATTCTGGCGTTGATCCGCGGGTGTTCGCACTATCCATACCACTGATTGCTATATTTCGATCTTTGGTTGGTTATAGCTCACTCGTCGATTGCGTTGGGGCCTACAGGGTTGGCTTGATCGCTTGGTTTAATGTCCCCCACTGAAAATCAGTTATAAAACTGAGTGGGTAGACTCTAAATACAATTTATTTATTTAAGTAACCTGGGGCGTTTCCGGTCCCTGGTTGACAATTATTATTGTTCTCGCGTCGATAGCGTCGGCGTTGACAAGTTGATCTGCTTAAAAATGAAAGTGTTCTTCTGAAAATTAGTTTTCAGTATATATATTTATTAAGCTTTATAGCGGCGTTATACCCAGTCGGCGGCGACGCCGATGTTATCGACGCCAACCAACTAGCTTTTTGTTTGGTGTATCATATCCAGGGGACAATAACACACCTCTATGCAAACAGTGCTGGGAACGAATCATTAATTGATTGTGTCGATATTCGATCCTAAGTGGATCGTGTCCTACCAGCGGTCCTGTTCATTAAATCCCGATCGTAGCCCTATAGTTGTACAGTACTAGCTCGTCATTGGCGTCGACGTATCAGTTCTCCTGAGTGAGGGGTCTCAAATAATTTTTGTGGGAAACCTGTTTGGCCTATCTAGGGTGCTATGGTTGACATTCTTCAGTTGTCTAACTAGGTATGTTGCGGATAGGATATTGTGAAGGGATGTCAGAGGATTATTTAAGAGGGCTCAATCCCTTGCATTCGCATTAACGACTGAGGAAAACCTCGGAAAATACCATCAGTAAGGATTGCCGGTCTCGATGGGATTCGAACCGGGACCTCCCGATTCATGAGTCGCGCCGGGTGGACTTTACTATAGCTAAACACAAATAGGCTTACTACATTCTAGTAGTCTTTTAGGGATACATTCAAGCTAGCTGCAGTAGCACTAACAGTGGAAAGAGATGCGATTGTGCCAATTGTGGTCACAAAATATAATTAATGTGCGACAACTAAGTCCAGAATTTTTAGGGGGGAGAGTACCGCCCCCCCGAAAAAAAAAATACCTAAACTACTTTAACAGCCGATTATCACTATTCCTATTCATTAAATTAGTAATTAATTATGCTTTCAAAAGTTGCAAACGCAATAAAATCATTCCCCCCCCCCCCCTCAAAAAAGCCAAAGCTAGAGCCGCTACTGGACTTTTTTTTTTTTTTTTTTTTTAGGCATGCTTCCTTTAATTTTACTTTGCGTACCACATCCAACAATAAAAAACCTTGACTACTAAATAAATAAATTGTATTTAGAGTCTACCCACTCAGTTATATAACTGATTTTCAGTGGGGGACAGTAAATCAAAGTACCAAGCCAACCCTGTTGGCCCCGACGCAATCGACGAGTGAGCGATAACCAACCAAAGATCAATGTTTTTAATAGGAAATATAGCAATCAGTGGTATGGACAGTGCGAACACCCGCGAATCAACGCCAGAATCAACAAGGCCGATTCACAGCAACTCTGAATTTATTATGTGCTTCGTTGCTAGGACGGCTCCAAAGTCACCGTTTACAAACTCATAACACAGGAACTGATGGACGTAAGTCCAAATCAGAAGCTAAAAACTTTTGAGCGGAAATCGAACCCTGGACCTTCTGCTTTGGGAGCAGAGACTCTAACCACAAGACCAACGAGCCACACACAAGTGAATACTTTTAATTCATTTTAATTCATTAATTTTAATTTATAATAAAAAATAATAATAAAATTTAATTACTGAAAGGAATATTATTAATTCATATATCAGAGTACTAATTATGTGTTATATTGGTAGCTTGAGAATATTCACTTACCTAAATGATTGTTTGTCTCTTTCTATCCCGTTTTTGAACTGCGTGACAAATGTCAAAAACACTTAACCTCTCTGCGCACACGTCATCACTAATTGCTTTAAACTAGTTATCACTCGCGTGGGTAATGAGTCGCTAATTGTATCTCGTTGCTAGGCAACCAACACTAGGCTAGGCTGGCCATCACGGAGCTGGTAAACAAACACGTTCGAACACTTTCAAGACTTCTCGGTGACTAACTCCGACTCCGACACGAGATAATGTAATCGAGATGTGCGAAATCGAATCGGAAAAGTTCGGGTGTGATCGTGAAGAGCCGAAGTCGAACGAGTTGAGCGGGTTTTATGATTACGTCATCCGATGATGTGAGTGTAAAAAATATCCTCGTGTCAGCTAGTTCTCTTTGAGGCAGGCGACTTAGTTACAAAACTTTGATTTGTATTTCAAAATTGTATAGTCATTGGAGGTGTCCATCATTAAAGATGATCGTCAAAATATCGGAGAAAAATACAACGAGTAAATGTGGTGATCGTACTGTTTCTACGATTAGTAGAAGAAAGAGTTAGTCAAAAGGAAAATATTCTAACATTCCACATTGACGTATGTTCTATAGAACAAACCGGGCTCCGACTGTCATAACACCCCTCAGACATTGTAAAAAACTACCCTAACACCCCTTCCTCTTGCACATTCCGTTTCCACCCACTACAACCACCTAAAACCCCCCCTTGGATATTGTAAATACTAGGAAAACGCTAAAGTCCCGCCGCGTTGATGGATGAGCGTTTTTGTAAGTTTTAGTTTGCGTGGGACCATTTTTCCTTTGCAAGTGCTTTGTGAATGCATTGTAGGTGACTGTTGTCAAGTTTCTATTGTTTCTTCTTAGTTCTTATTATAAACCTCAAAAAAACATATTTTAAAACCATTATTTCTATGCATTCTGGATAACTTTGTCAACTTTTGCAACTTTTTCTTTCAAAAGGTACTACATCACCATAACCTTAATGTCCATGTGAAATATGAACGTTGTAGCCCCACCCGTTTGGTCACAATCGGTCCAAATGCGACGAAAATATCGCACTTAAAATCGAAAAACTCATATTTAAAACCTTTATTTCTATGGATTCTAGATAACTTTCTCAACTTTTTCTTTTAAAAGGTACTACATCACCATAACATCAATGTCTATGTGAAATATGAACGTTGTAGCCCCACCCGTTTGGTCAGAATCGACTCAAATGTAACGAAAATATCGCACTAAAAATCGAAAAAAATCGTAAAAGTACGATATTCATAAGAAATATTTCTTCGATTGTACCCAAAAACGTAGCAAGTCTAAGTTCAGAGAAAACGAAGGTCCCCTCAAATTCTCATCAAGATCGCATTATGTCGTTTGCCCGGTAGAGAGCGAACAAACAGACAGAAATACAAACAAAAAAAACAAAAAACAAAAAAACATTGGAGCTAAATTTTTTGGGGGTCAGTGAAATTGAAGTCTTCGCTTCGCTCGCTTCGCTCGCTACGCTCATCCAACTATCCTTGCCACCACCCATTTGTCATTTTGTCACCCTTTGGATATTGTAAAAACTAACCTAATACCCCTTTGACATAGAAAAAACTATCGAGACACCCATTTGTCATTTCGTCGCCCCTTGGATATTGTAAAAACTACCCTAACACCCCTATGACATTGTAACAACTACCTAAACACCTCTCCCCTTGCATATTCTGTTTCCACTACAACCACCTAAATCCCCTTAGATTTTGTAAAAACTACCCTAATACCCTTTGGAAACTATTCCTGCATTTTTGTGTGTTAGTGTAATCCTGAATGGATGGACATGTTTAAGAGGCCTCAGTCCCAGTATTTGCCATAAGGAATGAAGAAACCACTCAACAAAATCTTCACCCACTCTAAAGTGTCGGATACACCACCCTCTGACGTCACCAGCGGTTTCCATAGCAACCAGCGGCGTCATAGCAACCAACCCTGGCCAGATGATACTTTCAATATTATAATACGACCGGTGTTGACACAAGAGCTTAATTGCCACCGTCAGCAAACAACGAGCTACACTTTCTACACTTTTCTCAGACATTTCGGTCACATATCGATACCCTACATAAAAAAGCTTGTTAAAATGTTGTTATTATCGAAAATAGCAATATCGATGTTTGTATATTCAAGTTTAATGTCTTAAATAAATAAATAAATAAATAAATAAATAAATAAATAAATAAATAAATAAATAAATAAATAAATAAATAAATAAATAAATAAATAAATTCATTAATTAATCCGTATTTAAAGTCTACCCAACTCAGTCACATACCTGATTTTCAGTGGGGGACATTAAACCAAAGCGACCAAGTCAACCCTGTAGGCCCCGACGCAATCGACGAGTGAGCGATAACCAACCAAAGATCGATATTTTTTAATGTGAAATATAGCAATCAGTGGTATGGATAGTGTGAACATCCGCGGATCAACGCCAGAATCAACAAGGCCGATTCAGAACATCTTTGAATTTATTATGTGTCTCGTTGCTAGGACGGCTCCAAAATCACCGTTTTTTTTTTTTTTTTTTTACAATTTCCTAAGAGAAGAACTGATGAACTTAAGTCCAAATCAGAAGTTAAAAAACTTATGACTGTAGCGGGAATCGAACCCTGGACCTTCTGCATCGGAAGCAGAGGCGCTAACCACAAGACCAACGACCCACACAAATTAAATTAAATTGCAACACCACGAATCTGCTCTCTTCGATATTAGAGACAGTTTAACAAGCTTTGAAATGTTACATAGAAATTCTACAGTACATAAAGACACGAGGTTTTGTACTTATTAGGGTGTCGATATTTTACTCTTAACATAATCTAGAAATAATTAATTATGAAGGTCTTCTAGCACTTTCGCATTATCTATACACACATAACAAAAACTTGTAGAAATACAGCCAAACCTTACACACTCAAAAGAAATGAGATCTAAAAAAGGGGCCAAGCTCATCTACCCATCCACATTTGCGCATTCTTAATTCATAAACGTACAGTGTCCCATAACAGCATCCTCGAAAAGCTTGGCAAAATAGAATTTGCGATTATTAATTTAAACGTAATAGTTCTACCAAGTTCTTTTTTCTAATTAACTTAAACGTAATAACATGCAAATTTTATTTTGCCAAGCTTTTCGAGGATGCTGTTATGGGACACTGTACGTTTATGAATTAAGAATGCGCAAATGTGGAAGGGTAGATGAGCTTGGCCCTTTTTTTAGATCTCATTTCTTTTGAGTGTGTAAGGTTTGGCTATATTTCTACAAGTTTTTGTTATGTGTGTGATCTCATTACTTTTTCAAGTTCCACTGTAAAATTATTTGTTAAAATATTATAATTTTATCAAAGTTGATTTAATTTCTATGGTATTAGCAATAACAATAGGATGTAAAATATCTAGACCCAGATTCATGTACATCCTGGGTATAGGTGGTATAACCATGGTATAACGATGGTATAAGGACTGGACCCCAATTCTTGAGTTCGTGGGAGATGAGTTGAAAACGCAATTTGAAAACGAAGTCGTTTTCGTTTTCGAAGGAATTGGTATTCTTGAACGGTATCGTGGAAAACGTCATGGGTTGTGAGTTGAAAGAGTATTGCTGTTATTCACGTGGGGTGAGGTTCACGAAATCCAGACACTTTAAAAAGATTTGCGTATAGCAAAGAGCTCGAAAACGTTCTATATTTATTCTAGATGGCAGTGCCTTCATAAACGCGGGCCAATCGAAAGACGAGTTGCATGAAATGATTTGATTGTTGCAATTATGTAAACAAACAGATGAGCAAGCTCATAGCTCATATTCGACACCTTGCTTCGACATTGTGTGTAGCAGCAAGCTGACTTTGATCATGGCTCAACATGGCTAAAAAGAAAAGAATATGTGTTCTATTTCCGAACATTTTTGTATAGCCTAGGTGGACAATCATACTATTGTTTATCTGCATTAGGCTTTTAGTAATCAAAACTATTTATTTGTGCGGGAAGTGTGTCAGAACAAGGTTGTGCTGGCCTAGGGTTGGCTAGGCTTGTCAAACATGTAATGTAAGTATTAATTATATCTAGTCCTATAGCCTAATGGAACTTTAGACCTACACTGTTGTATTATAAATAATTTTCTACATCTGGGCCTAGGTCAGGGACGGTTTCTGATTTGTTTTATGAGAGTATAATGACAACTTTTCTCGTTTCATACATAGAAGCAAAATTTAAAATGTCCGCCATTTGTTTACGTATCGCACTTTCCCGCCTAACTCTGCTTACACCGTCAACAAGTGTCAAGTAACTATAGTTACTTGTTGATTGTATGCCTAGTGTTTAAGGCTTATTTTAAAACCTTTATTTGGAAGCCTTCCAACAAACTTTTTCATTTTTTTTTTCAAAAGAGACTATATTACTATAACCTTAATGTCCATGTAAAATATGAACATTGTAGCCCCACCCGTCTGGTCAGAATCGCGGGCCGATTGAAACTGACGAATTAGATGTTAGCAGTAGCAGTAGTAGCTAACATCCTTAAAGTGATTTTGAGCATGTTTCAAGCCATTTTTTCACCAAGAAGGAATGGTCGTACCCCAATAAAATTTGGCATGTGTTGTCATGTACCTAAATCCCCTCGATTGTGATAGTTTTCAAGTTCACAACACGTTACATGACGGCTGGGTAACACCTCGAAATCACCCCAACTCTGCTTGGTGTATAAGATGCTTGAGTGTGTAGCGCACCGCGGCTTGGCTGCGGCGCCCTAACGGGCACCTAGACTAATAGTCTTGAATAACACGATCTCGGCGCGGAAAACAATATTTTTTTTGATTTACGGTTGCCGCGCCCAAAGTGGGCATCGCACCCGAACGTCGACGGTACCGGCGCGTTCGGAATCTTTCCGGGTACAGGCACCGCCAATGGTTTCGGACTCGCTCGCATACTTTGGCCTTGGCGACGATGAACATTTTGGCTCGCGTGCCGTTTTGGGGAGAGCACTTATTTACCGGACGAGAAAAAAATGAAAAAAAATGTCATAATTTTTAATTTCGTCTTCCCACGCGTAGACATTTCCAATTGAATTGAATATTGATTTACGTCTCATATTTATGCAACTTGGCTAATCGAGACGAAGGGAGGGACGTAAGGGATGACGCGGGGGGACAAGGGGTGGACAGGCCTGTGCTGGTCAGAACCAGCCACAAGCATATGGGGAGGGCAGGGGTTCCCCCACGTCGTGGTCATTTTCGTCTGTGTCATCATCCGTCCGTGTTGTCTTTGTCGTCGCCGTCGGGGAGGTAGTAAAAGGGAAGAAGTTCCCCGACGACGACACAGAGCTCGCCATTAGTTTCAGGGAGTGAAACTCCTCTATTCACGGGCCAAACCGCGAGAAGGTGTCGAGTTGGAATTTGAAGGCCCGACATTTCCAATACGTACCCGAAACCGTCGAGGGTATGTTTTCGAAACGACCCGTTTTCTTATTTTTGGACATTGTTTGGATTTTCCGTTTCAAATTTTCTAAAAATTCTAGGTGCGCGGTAGAGCCCCGAGGTTTTTCAATACCGAATGTCCAAAAAATGGCGAACGGGTGAGGAGAAAAAAAGATCCGATATCTTTTGCCGATTGCGCGGAAAAAAAATCCCAAAGTCAGAATTTTTTTAAATTTTTTTTAACACTTTGGGATGCAACATTAAAAGCTTAAAATATTGGCTTTCCTCTGTTCGATTTAAAACGACCAAGGCTCTTTAATATAGCGGAAGGATGAAGGTATTTAAATAAAATTGTTTTGAGAACCTGGGTTCGAACCCGGGCTAGGAAGAAGCCTTCGAGTTCGGTCCGGGACACTTTTTGAAAGTTGAACTTTGCATTCAAGGTCATGAAAAGCACGGTAAATATTTTTTGAAAAATTCACGAATGGCAAAAAGCACTCTTCCCGACTCACTTTCAGGTGTAGGATACTCACTTTCAGGTGAAGGATACTCACTTTCAGGTGTAGGATACTCACTTTCAGGTGAAGGATACTCACTTTCAGTGTAGGAAACTCACTCTAGGTAGATGCTCATTTCAGGTGTAGGTACTATACTTTCAGGT